>CAJPDP010987623.1:247-14790 GCA_905336975.1 Bombina variegata variegata
AAGAAAATTGAAAAATGGTCTTGTCATTAAGGGGATAACATGTGCCAGTCCAGGACATTAGGAAGCCCCATCACCAAACAGATTCAAATACTAACTGCTGAATCAAAGTAAGTTTAAAAATAAATAACTTTTAGAAAACTGTTAAGAGAGATACATACATATTATGGTTTTGGATTGCAAATCTAATAAAAAATTTTATCTTCTGTCATAAAATTAAATACCTTTAAGATAATTACACAATTATTTATTTTTTTAAGGAGCCCGTGCAACATCTTCTCGGTCATCTTTTGGGCCAGGGACAACGTCTTCTACTTCCAAGTCAATGGAGAACCAAAACAGAGCCAAGGAAACATGAGTTACCAACCCTGAACATACTGATTAAAGGGACGTGAATCCCAAATGTTTTATTTTATGATTCAGACAGAGCATGCAATTTTAAACAACTTTGCAATGTACTTCTATTATCTATTTTACTTCCTTCCACTGTATCCTTTGTTGAATATCATATCTAGGATGGCTCAGGAGCAGCACTGCACCACTGTAAGCTAACTGCTGAATGGTGGCTGCATGTATATGAACATTGTGATTGGCTCACCTGATGTGATACCAAGATAATTAAACAAATTTGATAATAGATATAAATTGGAAAGTTGTTTAAAATTGTATGCTCTATCTGAATTATGAAAGAATATTTTTGGGTTTCATGTCCTTTAAGCAAGAACATTCTGAGTTACTTTTGCAAAAATAAAATTTTTCAATTAGCTGAAATTCAAAATACATATACTGTGCCTTTTTATGTTAAGTCTAGTTTGCTTTTTGTATAATTCATTTCAGAATGTTTTATTAATTTCTATGTGCAACAAATAATTGTTTCATAGAAATATGTTGTTTTTTACTTCATTTTCAAAAGTGTATTACAAGAGAATTTTTGAAAAGTAATAAAATGTTTTTTTTTTTACTTTAAGTTCATTTTGCACAACAAAATGAAGCAATGTATGTATTTAAAATGGGTTTGCTTTATATCATGGAGTAAGTTAATTAATTAGTACATGGAATATTTGTTCATTAGTAAAAATTAAAGGACATTTTTTTTCATTTTTGTTTCTCAAACTCCTTTGCAAATTTGTTTGTTAATAACAGAATATGTCTGAGCACAGTTTACTAACAATGTATGACGGATAGGGTCACTCACTCTCACAGACTTTTCAAATATGTTCGCTACATTGATGATATATTCATATGGGCAGAAGGAGAAAAAAAAACTTTAACATTTTCATAAAGCATTTAATTTATTTCATGCATCAATCAAGCTTAAAATAAACTTTTCTAACGATTGTGTCAGCTTTCTGGATCCAAGAATAGCCATCACAAATGGCAAACTGCACTCCAGGAAACCAACAGATAGGCGCAGCTACCTCCACAGCTCCAGTTCTCACCCTAGTCACATTAAAAAATCCATAATCTACAGTCAGGCTACCAGATATCACAAAATTTGCTCAGATTCCAATGACAGTGACAAACACCTCATCACGTCCCAATAATTTAGAGAAAAAGGTTATAAAACAAAGGTTATAAATAAAAAAATTAAGTCTGCCCATAATACTCTACGTGAACACTTACTACAGTACAGGGAGAAAAAAAAAAACATATCATGTATCCCACTAGAAGTCAAATACAACCCTAAAGAAATTGCAACTTAGAAGGGTGACTCCTAGTGCAGATCAGTAAGGTAGATGCCCCCCTTAACTGTAACCCAGGTACACAGGTACTCACAATTTGATGCGCACACGATAGTGCAAGTATCACCTGCTGGGTATATTACAGTGGCCCAGTGCACATATTGCTCACAGTGGAAGATCCAAAAGATCCCAATGTGTATGAAAATAGGAGTTTCAAGCTGATATTATGTATATAAAAACTTTATAAGGTACAAATAATGTAACAAAGTGTCGTTAAAAATATATAAAAGCAATCCAGTATTACTTGCTACGCGTTTCTAGGCGTTAACAACGCCGTTTCCTCAGGCTAATAATACTGCTAACTAACAAGAGTCTACTATACATACCTAATTACAACCTATCAAAGAGATTGGGACCTCCTCCTAATACAGGTGATATATAATGAGCTCGCTTCAGTAAACATACTCATTTGACAAATTAAAAAAATATGAATTTTGAGCTGATATCCAATATAAACTAATACAAATTGGTCATCTTCCTATGTCAACAAAATTATTTGGGTCACTCTATGAAGTAAATACATCACAAAACATATAATACAGCATCTAGATGTAAACAGCGAGTTCACAATAATTGTGCAAACTAATAAAAAATAATGATATATGTAAACTTCAAACATGTATTATGATAATAATATTAGAGAGATAACCACTGGTGAGCAAAAAATAGTTTACAAATAGATCGGACATTATTCACATTTACGGAACAAAGAGGTATGATCATTTAAACTACTGTGATTATAAAGTAAGTGTCATGTTACCCTATTGAAACTAAGTTATTATAGACCAATAGAATCGGACTAGTGGAGAGGGTGTGTAGCCTCTCAACCTATGGTATGTAGAGTAATGTACAATGATGTAATGTGACGAGCGTGTATGTAACAAAGTATCAGAATAATTATATGTAATGTGCAAAAACTGCAAAAACAATCCCACATAGGTCTAATCAACAGAACAAACAAGAGTGTTCTTCTAAATAAATATTAGTAAAAAGAGATGAAAAGTCATCACCCAACTGATAAAGGTGGGTCTAAACAAACCAATGGTGCGAATGTGATAAGGGGTGTGTGTGTAAATGGTACCTATAGTGTGTGTAACCATGTATAATGGAGTGATGTAGTACGTGTAAATACTAGTGAATAATGAGTAAATATCAAACAAGAATAAAGATGTTCCAGATAGCGGAACGAAGAGGTGCTATCTTCTAAAGATATGTAGTAAAAGAGAAAACAAAGTTAAATGACCACTATTGATAATCCATCTCTACGGACCAACAATAAAACCCGTTATAGTGGAAAGAATATATTAACTCTCCACCTATGGGAAGTGAAACAATATTCAAAAAGAGTGTATATGTTCTATAGACATAAAGTCTTATGGACATATGAAATAAATAAGAGAAATAAAATACACATAATAAGTGTGTGCGTGTTTATTCTGTAGATTTATAGCGGTCTATGAACATATGCTAAAAAAATATAAATTGTGTGAATGTGGGATGGGAAAATAAGTAGTTGTAACTTTATATGTCAATGATTGTAAAAATAACAGGATCTTGGATGCAATGAAAACAAAATAATAAGCAAGAAATATAAAAGGGAGAAAATGGTAAGGTGATATACCACATGATAAAGAATAAATCAGGGGAGGAATGAACTAAAAAATATATATGAAACTGAATATCATAAAAAATGAATATTAAGGAAAAAGAAAAAAATAATATATATATTCATGTTGTGTAATATAATATGCAGTGTAAGAAACTATGATGAATGTATCGGGGAATGGTGTTAAAATGCCCCAGTGTCTAGGACTTTGTTTAGGCCATCGGGGTAAAGGGACCCAAACTTATATATCCAATAAGTTTCTCGCTGGCGGAGCCTGGACATTTTGTTTTGTGAGCTAATGATTGGAATACTTTCTAATGGTGTAATTTTCATTAAACATTTAGTAGTTCCATGTATTAAAGTATGATGTCTAGAAGTGCTATATTTGTCAAGACCTCTTTCTATACATATTAGATGTTCAGACCATCTTTGTCTGACCTTTCTGCATGTGCGGCCTATGTATTGAAGCCCACAGATGCAAGATATACAGTAAATCACATAAGAAGAGTTACAATTCATCCTTTGTGTGAGTTTAAAAGTTTCACAATTGCTATGGGATATGATAGATTTATATCCATTCGTTATGTATTTACACATATGACATCTGCTATGTCCACACTTAAAGGCCCCCACTCATGATTGGTTAACCCTAGTGTATTGGGTTCTATCAATAGTTTCTTCAGAAAATGGATGCCGTCTACACATAACCACCTTACTGGGTGCCAGTTTTTCTTTCAGAGTGGGTGCCCTTCTGAAAGTACAAATCGGCTTTTTTACTAACATTTGTTTCAAAATGGGGTCCCTTTAGTAATAGATTCCAATGTTTTGAGAGAATGTTTTTTATTTCTCTATGGTTGTCATTATACCTTGTGATAAATGTAGTATCATATCTTGACTTACCCATGAGATTCTTATGAGTTTTGAAGAGGTCTTCTCTTGAGAGAACGTGCTTTCCAAAATCCAGTTTCCACAATTGTATCAGGGTAATGTTTATCCTTAAATCTATTTTTAAGTATTTGACTTTGTGGATCATATGTTGGCTGATCCATACAGTTCCTACGTATTCGTGTAAATTGACTGTAGGGAATATTTATTTTCCAACTCGAATAATGATTGCTATAGAAGTCAAGAAAATTGTTGCTATCTACTGCTTTAAAATACATGCAAGATTTGATGCAATTTGTCACACCAGCTTATCTGTAGACCTATGAAAACATTCATCCAAGAGATTTATGTATAAATTTCAAGTTTATGAATCACAGCTGCAGAGTTAATATATAGCAGAAGGTAGAACTTATAATTATTTGTAAATGAAGCACTGTCTAATCCCTGAATATTTTACAATCTGACAGCCAAGGATAGGTCAGAGCACTGTCTGGGAAGCGCAACACAGTCAAGGATCAATACAGCAGTTCACAATGTTAGTGTGTGCAAAACATAAGCAGCAGCAAAGTATGTGACAGGACTTACCGGAGATTGCCTGTACTGAGCTAAAAGCTTAATCTGCAGTTGTCTGTAAAGCTTTAAACAGACTTACCTCCTAGTGTGTGCACGTTCAAACAGATTTGTAGAAATCCGGATTAGACTGCTGCCAACAGAGGAGCGTCTGTGTGAGGAGCTGCGGTTCCTTACCGAAACCGGAAGTGCTGTATCAGCTGACAGCCGAGGTTGAGACAGAAGCTGAGATAATCTGTAACTGAATTACTTTGTAGAAAACATTAAAGTAAGGCAAATAGGAATGTCTAAATTAATTAGGTAAGTTCTTAGAACCACATTTGATGAAGTAGAGTTGAAGAGACTTACTGAAAATCTGTCTTGCATACAGGAGTAAGGAGCTTGGAAATGAACTCAGACCGTGAGTTCAGTGTGATACTGTTTGAGAACAGCATAGGTATCAAATTAATCAAGCAAGGTTCTGAGGCAGCTGATCCTATTTAAAGGGGAAAGAGAATTGAATGCAGTTGTAGTTAAAGGAACAGTTGTTACATGATACTTCCCCCAAAGAAGCACTCCGTGATTCATGGTCAAGGTCGATCCGGATGTCGGCTGTGGAACTGTGAGACCAAATGAGGACAGGATAAATTGCTGGAGGGTTCCCAAGAATCATCCTCTGGGGAGTAATTCATCCATCTGATCAAATATTGAAGTTCTCTGTTGACATAATGTGAATCAAGAACCTCCTCAACTTCATATTCTTCATCTTCCGCTAAAGGAATAGGTGGTTGTATATCAGGGGCATCCTGAGATCTAACTTGTTTATATGGTTTGAGTAAGGCCACATGAAAGGTGGGGTGTATTTTGTATGTGGTGGGAAGTTGAAGAGTAACGGCATTTTGGTTTATAATTTTGAGGATCTTGAAAGGTCCGATGAATAGTTTATTGAACTTTCTGCATGGTGTATGGAGCTTTAAGTTCTTTGTGGACAACCAAACAAGATCACCTATAGAGTAAATAGGAGACTCTCTTCTGCGGAGATCATAGGAATGTTTTTGTTTATTTTGTGCCGACTGTATATTCTCCTGTATTATTTTCAAATTCTCAGAAATAGAGTTGACAGTTTCGTTGACTAAAGGACAGGAGCTAACATACTGGGTTTGAAAGTGTAGCTTTGGATGAAAACCGTAATTGGAAAAGAAAGGTGACTGTTTGGTGGTGGAATGTGGTGAGTTATTGTAGGCAAATTCGGCATACGGGAGATATTCAGACCAGAGGTCCTGTTGATGGCTACAATAACAACGCAGAAATTGCTCCAGCCACTGATTCGTTCTCTATGTTTGGCCGTTGGTTTGTGGATGGTATGCGGTTGAAAGATGTCTCTGGATTTGTAGTACCGTACACATTTCCTTCCAAAAGCGAGAAGTAAACTGTGAACCTCTATCTGAGGTAATAGTGATGGGAAGACCATGGAGCCTAACAATGTGTGTTATGAGGAGACTAGCAGTCTCTGCGGCAGTTGGGATTTTCTGACTTGGAATGAAGTCAAGTGAAATATCAACCCAAGCTCTAGTTGGAATAGGTAAAGGCAAGAGATAACCATAAGGTCTCTTCTTTTCAGATTTTGAGGTAACACATGTTTCGCAAGACTGTATATATTCGTGTACACTTTGATAGATATTTGGCCACCAAAAAGAGCGTTTGATTAATTCTGCAGTTTTCTGTGTCCCGGGGTGTCCCGCTAATGGAGTGTCATGAGTGGAATGAAGAACCTGTAATCTCATCTCTGGGGGAACATATAGCTTAGAATCACGTAGGTAGATTCCATTCGAGTCTTGTTGTAACATATCCTTTGGAAGGGTACTGTCGACTTGTTGTCGGCGTTTTAGCTCATCCTGATCTTATCCAATGTAGGTGGAAAAGTTTTTCAACGGTATGATGGTAGTGGTATTTTGATGGTTAGTGGGTCTGTGTAAAGATCATGATAAAGCATCAGCTTTAGCGTTTCTATTCCCTGGTCGAAACATGATGGTATAATTGAATCTGGAAAAGTAGAGACTCCAGCGAACCTGATGGGAAGTCAAGGTTTTTGTCGTCTTTAGGTATTGGAGATTACGGTGGTCAGTATAAATCACTATAGGCTGTGGAGTTCCTTCTAGGAGGTGTCGCCAATGTTCTAGCGAAATTCTTATTGCCAGTAATTCTTTTTCACCAATATGGTAATTCAACTCTGAAGAAGACATAATTCTGGAAAAGAATGCGACTGGATGTTTTGGATCTTTTAGAGATGGCCTTTGGGACAAAATGGCCCCTATTGCGAATTCGGACGCATCCACCTCTAATATGTATTGATGTAGAGGGTTTGGAAGGGAAAGAATTGGAGCTGTGGTGAATTTAGTTTTAAGATCTTTGAATGACTGGTCTGCACTTTCAGACCATAGGAAAGGTTTATTTAATTTGGTGAGATCTGTTATGGGTTTTGTTAGGGCAGCGAAGCCCTTGATAAACTTTCTATAAAAATTAGAAAATCCCATAAATCTTTGTACATCTTTCTTATTTTGTGGAATGGGCCAATCAACTATGGCTTGTACTTTATCTTGTTGCATGTGTATGCCCTTTGGAGTGAGATGATAACCCAGGAAAGATATGGAATTGGTGTGAAAAGTACATTTTTCTAATTTTGCATATAAACTATGCTTTCTTAACCTCTGTAGTACTTCAGTGACATGGTTCACGTGCTCCACATATGTTTGAGAGAAGATAAGAATGTCATCTATATCAAGAATGTCTCTGAATATATTGTTGATAAAATACTGGAACGCTGCAGGGGCGTTGCATAGACCAAATGGCATAACCCGGTATTCGAATAAGCCATACCGGGTTCTAAAAGCTGTTAGCCATTCATCGCCATGACGAATACGAATTAAATTATATGCGCCTCTGAGGTTGAGTTTGGTATAGTACATTGCCCCCTGCAGACGTTCCAGCATCTCACTGATTAAGGTAAGAGGGTAACGTTTTTTTATGGTCCTTTTTGTTCAATTCCCTGTAATCGATTATTGGTCTGAGGGACCCATCTTTGTTTTTAACAAAAAACATCCCAGCACCTGCTGGGGATGTTGAAGGCCTAATGAAGCCTTTTTTAGATTCTCATCTAAATATTGTTTCAAATGTTGTAACTCTGGTTGGGAGAGTGGATATACATGCCCAAAAGGTATTGTACTACCAGGAATTAAATCAATGGGGCAGTCATATGGGCGATGAGGGGGTAAGCAATCAGTGTCTTTATGTTCAAAGACATCAGCAAATGAAGAATATTCTACAGGTAGGGTAGTAGGTGTGAGATTAAGTATGAGTGGTGTTGTAAAACAGGTAGTCTTGCAGTAAATAGATTTGAAACTGACCTCAAGCTTTTCCCAATTTATGTGTGGCTAGTGGATCCTAAACCAATTAATACCTAGGATTACAGCAAAAATAGGGGACTGGATGATGTCAAAGACTATAGTCTCAGTATGTCCTTTGTCTGTAACAATCCGTATAGGAATTGTTTCATGGGTAATGGGACCAGTAGTAATAAAACTACCGTCAATAAGACGCAACGAAACAGGAACTGATTTCTTAATAACCGGTATTTTATTCATACAGATTACATCTTTAGCAATATAATTTCCTGACGCTCCTGTATCAAGGAAGGCTTCAAGAGGAAGTTGTTGCTGTTCCCACTGTAAAGAAATGGATAAGAGACAATGATGTGTAGAAGTGGTGTTGTTTTTAGGAAAAGAACTATATATATGGGTCTTACTCTTTTTATTTTTGTTTAGAATCGGACAATCTTTCACCGAGTGACCGGAAGCAGCACAGTACATGCAGAGATTAAGTTGTCCTCTTCTTAGCTTTTCTTAAGAGGATAAGGGACCTTTAATGAAGGCAATCTCCATTGGCTCATCAGGAGTTCTTGCTGCTGGTATAGATGGGAGCAGACTCTTTCTTATGTGATCTTGAGAGTACCTTTCTGATTTTCTCTCCCTAATCCTTCTATCTAGGGTTATAGTCAGGGACATAAGGGCTTCCAGGGAGTTAGGAATCTCAAGACGGGCAAGCTCGTCCTTAAGGGTTTCTGAGAGACCTAATCGGAATTGATTCCATAAGGACAAATCATTCCATTCTGTGTCCTTAGCCACCGCTTTGAACTGTGAAATGTAATCCTCCACTGGAGCTCTGTTCTGTTTAAGAGACCACATAATAGTCTCAGCACTAGTCTGTTTGTAAGGATCCTCATAGAGATCAGACATGGCCTTAAGAAACAGGTCTAGGGAATTAAGTATAGGATCCTGTCTCTCAAAATATGTGTCTGCCCATGCACGGGGCTCTCCTCTGAGGAAGGAAATAACAGTATGTACCCTGATAGTATCTGTAGCATATGTGCAGGGTTTCAAACGAAAGAGGAGAATACAAGAATTACAGAACTGCCGGAATTGGCTCCGTTCACCAGAAAACTTTTCAGGAAGGGATACCTGGGGCTCAGGTGGGAAATCAGGTTTAGGAATGTTCACATAATCCCTGATAAAAAAAATTTATACCTTGTGTGTCTGACTGCAGTTCCCTAACAGAATCTGCTAAAGCATCAACTCTTTGGGCTAAAGTGTTTACATGTGTGCTTAACTCTGCATATCCATTTTTAACAAGGCTTGATTAATATGTCACACCAGCTTATCTGTAGACCTATGAAAACATTCATACAAGACATTTATGTATAAATTTCAAGTTTATGAATCACAGCTGCAGAGTTTATATATAGCAGAAGGTGGAACTTATAATTATTTGTAAGTGAAGCACTGTCTAATCCCTGAATATTTTACAATCTGACAGCCAAGGATAGGTCAGAGCACTGTCTGGGAAGCGCAACACAGTCAGGGATCAATACAGCAGTTCACAACGTTAGTGTGTGCAAAACATAAGCAGCAGCAAAGTATGTGACAGGACTTACCGGAGATTGCCTGTACTGAGCTAAAAGCTTAATCTGCAGTTGTCTGTAAAGCTTTAAACAGACTTACCTCCTAGTGTGTGCACGTTCAGACAGATTTGTAGAAATCTGGATTAGACTGCTGCAAACAGAGGAGCGTCTGTGTGAGGAGCTGGGGTTCCTTACCGAAACCGGAAGTGCTGTATCTATCAGCTGACAGCCGAGGTTGAGACAGAAGATGAGATAATCTGTAACTGAATTACTTTGTAGAAAACATTAAAGTAAGGCAAACTGGAATGTCTGAAAATAATTAGGTATGTTCTTAGAACCACATTTGATGAAGTAGAGTTGAAGAGACTTACTGAAAATCTGTCTTGCATACAGAAGTAAGGAGCTTGGAAATGAACTCAGACTGTGAGTTCAGTGTAATACTGTTTGAGAACAGCATAGGTATCAAATTAATCAAGCAAGGTTCTGAGGCAGCTGATCCTATTTAAAGGGGAAAGAGAATTGAATGCAGTTGTAGTTAAAGTAACAGTTGTTACACAATTGTTCTCATCCCACATTAAGGATACATCTAAAAAATCTATTTGGTCTTTTTGTATGTTCCATGTAAATTGAATACCCATATCATTTGTATTAATTTCGTTTGTAAACAATTCAATAGATTCCAAAGTACCCTTCCATAAAAATAGCAGATTGTCGATATAACGGCCATAAAAGACCAGATTTGACACCCATCTTGCGTTGTATATATACCTGTTTTCGAAAATACCCATAAACAGGTTCGCAAAACTACATGCAAATCTGGTCCCCATGGCCATCTCCTTAATTTGAATATAAAATTCATCTAATAATTTGAAGTAGTTATGTGTCAGTATAAAGCCTATCAGTTCTATCAAATATTTTTTTTGTGTTCCTGACATATAAAGGGATCTTCACTCAAGAATCTATCGATAGAGTTAAGGCCAATACTATGTGTAATATTAGAGTAAAGTGCGCTCACATCGCAGGATACCCAAAAAAAATTGTCACCTTTTTGTATCTTAGAAAGTTTAGACAAAAGATCTGTAGTGTCCTTGATGTAGGATTCTAGTTATATAACATATCTTTGTAAAAAGAAATCTATGTATGATGACAAATTGTCAGTCATGCTAGTCATACCAGCAATAATGGGGCGACCAGGGGGGTTATATACATTTTTATGTATCTTGGGGAGATGGTAGTAATAAGGAATATTAGGATTCCTAGGAGTCAAATAGTTTTTCTCTTTGTTGTTCAAGATCCCATTATTAAATCCCAAGGAGATCAATTTAAAAAGTTCCTTCATAAAGGAGTCAGTCGGATCTTTGTCTAATTTGTTATAATAGTCTTTATCCAATAAAATTCTATGCGCCTCAGCTATGTAATCATTGTAATTTTGTAGCACTATGCCTCCACCCTTGTCAGCCTGAATGATGATGGAACTGTCACCAGCAAGGCTGGCAAGGGCGATCCTTTCATTAGGCCAGATGTTACCCTGTTTCTTTTTAGTATAGGAAAGTTTTTCGAAATCTTCCATTACCAGATTTTGAAAGAGATCTAAATATGATACATCCTCTTTTTTCGGATTAAAAAGAGGGCAAAGCTAAATTAGTATGTATTATCCCTTCAAATAGTTGTTCAGATAGATCATCTGGATCAATGTAAATAACGGGTATGTCTCTTTGGGAACCCATATTGTCTGTAACTATAGGGGTACCATTGATTCTTTGTGTTTTCAATTGTTTGTTGGCAAAGTATCGCTGCAGGGAAAGTTTCCTAGTGAATTTGTTCAAATCTACGAATAGCTCAAAAATTTTGTGTGAGTTTGAGGGACAAAAACTCGGCCCCTTGCTTAAAATTCTAATTTCATCATTATTTAGAATTTTGTCGGATAAATTAAATATTCCTGTGCTTAATTGTTGTAACTTCTTTTTCTTGGTGGCAATTCCCCTTCCCCTCCTTCCCCGTTTGTGTGAGTTCTTTTGTTCTTACCTGGTTGTTAAGGGGTATTTTGGCCTTCCCTTCTCCAAAGTGGAGCTAGTGGTATACGTTCCTCTAAAAAAGAGGCAGAGTTATGGGGCATGGGGGAGCCTTATGCTTGAGGGACCTCTCTGTTATTATGTGAATGATTCATAGGTGGTCTAGGAGAATTGATCAAATGATCTCTGGAGTGATGGGACGTTTGGGGATATTCATTTCTATAGATGTTGTCATTGGGTCAAGAGTGATGGTGTTGTAAAAATTGTTCTCTGTGATGAGAATGTGATTTATTTTGTTGTGTATTATTGTGATCATACAAAGGTGTGTATCTGTTAGTAAGTAGAATACCCTGTTGTTTATCTTCATGAAATTCTCTGGATTTGTTCTGAGAGATATTTGTTCTATTCTGTTTCTGCTGCGAATGATTATTCTGATGTCTAGGGCCCGTATAATTAGATCTGTTATGATTGCTATAATTTTTGTATTTTTTATTATTGTACTGGACTTTTGTCCATGGTGATTCGCTAGATCTATGATTCTCTGTTTTATTATATGAATTGTCGATTGTCCCTTAGCATAGTCTTCTTCATCTCTTTCTTTTTTCTGTTTTTTCCTAAGAATGATTTGGTCTTGAAATTCATCTGTGGCTTTGATGGTTCTTTCATTGAGTGACTTATATTCAGAAAGGTCTTTATGGATCTTTAATAATTTCTGTGTGTTTTCGATTTTTTGGGCTATTTCCTCCACTAGTTTTTCTCTATGTGTGATCAAAATATCTATTAGATTAAAAGCACAATTATCAAGGGCTGTATACCATTTAGCTAAAAGCACCTCATCCTCTTTGAACGAGCAATTTTTCAAAACCCTTAGACCTCTAGGTATCTGTTTCTTATCCCTGTATTGTTTAAGAGAATCCAGGTCCCACCAATGATATGGGTATTTAATTTACATCGAACATACAAAAAGACCAAATATATTTTTAGATGTATCCTTAATGTGGGATGAGAACAATTGCATCAAATCTTGCACGTATTTTAAAGCAGTAGATAGCAACAATTTTCTTGACTTCTATAGCAATCATTATTCGAGTTGGAAAATAAATATTCCCTACAGTCAATTTAGACGAATACATAGGAACTGTACGGATCTGCCAACATATGATCTACAAAGTCAGATCCTTAAAAATAGATTTAAGGATAAACATTACCCTGATACAATTGTGGAAACTGGATTTTGTAAAGCACGTTCTCTCAATAGAGAAGACTTCTTCAAAACTCATAAGAATCCCATGGGTAATTCAAGATATGATACTACATTCATCACAAGGTATAATGACAACCATAGAGAAATAAAAAAAAATCTCTCAAAACATTGGAATCTATTACTAAGGGACCCCATTTTCAAACAAATTTTTAGTAAAAAAGCCGATTTGTACTTTCAGAAGGGCACCCACTCTGAAAGAAAAACTGGCACCCAGTAAGGTGGTTATGTGTAGACGGCATCCATTTTCTGAAGAAACTATTGATAGAACCCAATACACTAGGGTTAACCAATCACGAGTGGGGGCCTTTAAGTGTGGGCATAGCAGATGTCATATGTGTAAATACATAACGAATGGATATAAATCTATCACATCCCATAGCAATGGTGAAACTTTTAAACTCACACAAAGGATTAATTGTAACTCTTCTTATGTGAGTTACTGTATATCTTGCATCTGTGGGCTTCAATACATAGGCCGCACATGCAGAAAGGTCAGACAAAGATGGTATGAACATCTAAGATGTATAGAAAGAGGTCTTGACAAATATAGCACTTCTAGACATCATACTTTAATACATGGTACTACTAAATGTTTATTGAAAATTACACCATTAGAAAGTATTCCAATCATTAGCTCACAAAACAGAATGTCCAGGCTCCACCAGCGAGAAACTTATTGGATATATAAGTTTGGGTCCCTTTACCCCGACGGCCTAAACAAAGTCCTAGACACTGGGGCATTTTAACATCATTCCCTGATACATTCATCATAGTTTCTTACACTGCATATTATATTACACAACATGAATATATATATTATTTTTTTCTTTTTCCTTTATATTCATTTTTTATGATATTCAGTTTCATATATATTTTTTAGTTCATTCCTCCCCTGATTTATTCTTTATCATGTGGTATATCACCTTATCATTTTCTCCCTTTTATATTTCTTGCTTATTATTTTGTTTTCATTGCATCCAAGATCCTGTTATTTTACAATCATTGACATATAAAGTTACAACTACTTATTTTCCCATCCCACATTCACACAATTTATATTTTTTTAGCATATGTTCATAGACCGCTATAAATCTACAGAATAAACTGACACACACTTATTATGTGTATTTTATTTCACTTATTTATTTCATATGTCCATAAGACTTTATGTCTATAGAACATATACACTCTTTTTGAATATTGTTTCACTTCCCATAGGTGGAGAGTTAATATATTCTTTCCACTATATCGGGTTTTATTGTTGGTCCGTAGAGACGGATTATCAATAGTGGTCATTTAACTTTGTTTTCTCTTTTACTACATATCTTTATAAGATAACACCTCTTCGTTCCGCTATCTGGAACATCTTTATTCTTGTTTGGCATTTACTCATTATTCACTAGTATTTACACATACAGGGAGTGCAGAATTATTAGGCAAGTTGTATTTTTGAGGATTAATTTTATTATTGAACAACAACCATGTTCTCAATGAACCCAAAAAACTCATTACTATCAAAGCTGAATATTTTTGG
>CAJPDP010987650.1:0-10476 GCA_905336975.1 Bombina variegata variegata
TAGGTTGTTAGATTGTTAGATAGGACTCCAACATGTGTGTATGTGTGTATATATATATATATATATATATATATATATATATATATATACATTATAATTATTATTATTATATATATATATATACATTATTTTATATATATATATATATATATTTATTTATAATTTATTTATATTTTTTTCAGGTGGTATATAGAGCAGCAGGCAATAAGCAAAAACAAGTTTACACAAGTGTACTGGATACTCCAGACTTCCTAAGAGCCAAGAAAGGACAAGAAATTCAAAGTCAGGTAAGAATGAGATTGTTTAAGCTCATATTTATTACATGTTTATCTGTAAAATAATTTTACATATGGTGTGTATCATTTTTAAATGTCAATACTTATATGTAAAAGTTACATTGAATTCTTTTTCCTTCTAGTACTTGTATGTGGAAGTTGCTTCTAAAGAGAGACCACATCACCATGCTGATGGACAGACACCAAGCATTAAACTTGCCAAGCATATGAAAGATCTCATCAGTGAGGTAAACTGATTAATGACTGCCATTGGACATTACATTTCTGAAGCAATAGTGTGTACACAGAATTGTTTCTTGTCCCTAACAAAACTTTATTAAAAACTACCTAAAATGGCAAGGGACATGGTATGCTCTAGCTATAAAATAAATGATTGTCCAGCCTCATGATCTGCACCCCCTGAAGCATCAATAATGTAAGCAAATAATTCAACAGGTCTCTTTGTTAGGCTATGTTACCTGATTGAACATGACAACAAGATGGTTATAATCTTGACTTCCATTTCTCTCAAGAGCAAAAGTTGAATGGGATTTCAGTGCAAGAAATCATTTAATAATTGATTTGGAATGTTTAGCCCTTATACATTTCACACATAAACAAATTAAAAATGCACAATAAGGTGTAATGTGTTATGTTATTAAATGGCAATGTGTAATATTGGTATCTGTATAAAAACAAAAAAAGCTCAGTTTGACTGCAATTTCTTTTAATCTTGCAGAAAAAATACAAGGCCCAATATGAGAAGATGAAGCACAAACACACATCGGTTGTAGATACACCCATCATCTTACGGGCTAAGAAAGCATATCTTAATGCCAGTGATGTAAGTGGAATATCATTTCAGTAACGTCTATGCTTGAGCTAAGTTTTTCTTAAAATGATCTCTAACTATAATACTGGATATAATTTAATAAATATAAGGGACATAACCAATATGCATTTATACTAATTACTCCAGAATTTTAATAACATTATCACAGATTTACAGTACTGCACTTATTATATATAGAAGAAATCTCATTATATCCTGTATTTTTAATCATTGCTGTGTTTAGTTAATCGTTTCAATATAGTTACAGTCTATACCTTGCTAACATCAGTTATTTAAGGCTATCCTGAGGTTTAAGTTTATTTTAAAATCATATGAAGTCTGTATAAATCTATGTTTGTGTTTTTAAGGTCTGGTAAGAAATGTGCTCATATACACCCCCCCCCCAGAATATTTTATCTTCATGAAACCATACATATTTAGTCACATATATACAGACACAGCCCCATACTTATTGTTCATTGAACCCCTCTCCTTTCTTTAGATTATCACTCTTTTGTTACTTTGAATATAGTCTATCTACTGATTATTTATGTTTGTTTTGTTTTTTTAATAGCTGCGCTACAAAGAAACATTTGAACATGCAAAGGGCAAATACCACACAGTGAAAGATGCGCTGGACATTGTTTACCATCGCAAGGTCACGGATGACATCAGCAAAGTAAGTATCTTCCTACTATGAATTGTGTTTAAGATAACAATTGAAAATAATCAATTTAAAAACTGTTATGTAGAATCAAAGAGCATATGATAATTTTACTAAAGCTCACTCAAATTATAGTGAGCCATATTAGAAATGTCACACTTAAACTTATTATTATAAAATTGCCAATATTAAAAAAATGAAGAGGAACTGTTATATGCTTATGCACTTTTTTTTATCCTAGGTAAAATACAAAGAAAAGTATGTGAGCCAGCTGGGTATTTGGAGGTCCATACCTGATCGTCCTGAATATTACCATCACCGTGCAGTAACTGATTCAATTAGTGATGTAAGTTCTATTTTATTTTATCTTTGTCCTAAAATATAGTATGAGATGAGTTAGCAAGAGAAGCCTCTATGTTACTGCATGAGAAATCTTGGTACTCCACAGGAAATAGCTGCTTCCATCAATATCTAGACAAAAAGCAACAATACTAAAGTTTGATTTGAAAACTTAGTTTTTATGGCTCTACGCTAACGTATGCTATCAATATATCAATGTTATTACCTAAAATATAAACATGTAAGAATTATGGGCAAGAAACAGAAAACTAAGAATATATATTACACCACCACATTACTAATTATTGAAAGTTACTTAATTTTAGGTGCTTCCTGGTGAACCTTAAAGGGACAGTTTAAACAAAAATGTTCTCCCTTTTAATTTGTTCCCAATGAATCACTTTACCTGCTGGAGTGTATTCAATTGTTTAAAATTATTTCCTTTACCCTTATATTAGCATTTTAAAATCTTTGATTTAGCTGCTGGTATCCCCACCTATTATGAAAGTTTCTGGCCTTAGGTCCAAGCTATAGATAATTTTTCATTGTTTTCTCTAAGTATTAGTCTTTGTTTTACAGACATATATAAGATAAAGGGCATCATCCATCCTCAATGTATATGTGTATCTACATAGTAGCAACATAAATAATCTCTTAATTCTTCAGACAATAAGAAAGGTGTCAATACAATGAAGCTATTTCTTTAAAATGTTGTATATCTACTGATTTGTGTTTCATGTATATATATTCCTTTGCTTTAGTCTAAGTACAAAGAAGACCTGACATGGCTGAAGGGCATTGGTTGCTATGCATTTGACACTCCTGATTTAGCCCTCGCAGGGCAGAACAAAGCACTTTACAGCAGGGTAAGTAAATAATGGCCTTATGAACAACAATGATCATTACTTTAATAGAGTATCCAGTCATTAGTGGTGTGTAGCTATATAAATGGTGCATACAAAACATATTTAGTTATAACAATTTAATAGTAAGAGGCTAGTGATTCTATCTATCAGTAGAATTTTGAGATAGGTCATATGACAAAAAAGGTTGTTGCTGTCACGTTTATTGTATTATTTGTAAATTAGAGCATGTGACTGAGGTCGCATGCACGCATAAATATATCTTCTTGGTGATATCTAATGCATCTGCACCTGAATTATGACTAGGTGGGTCATATGGATGTTAAAGGACAACTAAACCCATTTTTTTTTCTTTAATGATTCAGATAGAGCATGCAATTTTAAACAACTTTCTTATTTGCTCCTATTATCAATTTTTATTTGTTCTCTTGCTATCTTTATTTAAAAATAAAGAATGTAACGCTTAGGAGCCAGCCCATTTTTGGTTCAGAACCTGGGTTACGCTTGTTTATTGGTGGGTAAATGTAGCCACCAATAAGCAAGCGTTATCCAAGGTGCTGAACCTAAAATGGACCGGCTTCTGCAAATGTTAAGCAACAAATATGATAAGTAGCAGTATCATTAAAATGTTTAAACAATGGGTGAGAACTAAATTGTTTTTTTTGTTTTTTTTCAGTATAAGTATCGTGAGTCTTTTGAAAAGATGAAATCCAAATTCCAGTACACCTCTGACACACCGCTGTTTAATCACTTCAAGTACGCAACTGAGCTGGCGAATGAGGTATGTCAATGGTATTGTTTTGAAATTACATTTATTGTGAAACTGTTTATGAAATAAGCACTTAATATTTTGATTGGATAATTACAGAAACAAATATATACGTATACAGATGTGTGCAGTGAGAGTGGATTTTAGTTTTACATGACAATAAAATAGAATATTTCCCAATTTAAAAAAATCACCTATTTAACACAACATTCATTTTGAAGTCGCACCTAATTGTCAGCTTGAGTAATCATTATTTATGTTATTACAGTTGATCAAACTAGTCTCACATTAAAGTGCATTAAAAAGATATTATAGTCAAAATTAGTATTACATGATTCAGATAGAGCACGCAGTTTAAAATAACTTTCCAATGTATTTCTATTCTTTAATTTGTTTTGTTCTCTTTGTTGAAAAAATACCTAGGTAGCCCCAGGAGCAGTAATGGGAGCTATGTCAGAGCTAGCTGCTGATTGGTTGCTGCACCCATTGACTATCTCCCAGAAGTATTCAGCTATCTCCCAATAGTGTATTGCTGCTCCTTCAACAAAGGATCCAAACAAAAGTATGTATCAGTGGCACAAATATATTGAAGAATATTTATTTCACAAAATTAGGCATAACAACGTGTTGTATGATTAAGAGGTGAAACCCAAAACATATGTTGTTATGCCTAATTTTGTGGCATAAATATTTTTGATTATAAATGTGCCACTGATGCTTTTTTTTTTTATTGTCACCTGAAACAGCGTCTATGTAGAGATTGGGGAGTTTGCTGAGCTATGCTTTTTGTTCCTTTGACAAAGGATTCCAAGAGAATGATGCAAAGAAGTAAATGGGAAAGTTATTGAAAAGTGTTTGCTCTATCTGAATCATGAAAGAAAAATGTCAGTTTCATATCCCTTTAGGTTTATATTTAACTATTTATCGAATTTAGTGTTAGAGAAATGAACATCTATAATCAGTAAATCTTGGTATAAATATAGGTAATGCCAAGCCATTTAGCATTCATGATAATATTACAAGAATGTAAAGGATTTTATGAAAACTGATACAATGTACAATGCATGTGAAGGACTGTGGGCAATGTATCTGATCTTGCTGCACACATCAGTATAAGCATAAAATATGTTCAAATACAATTATTATTATATCTGTGTTTTCCAAACAAAGTGACAGTGTTACCAAAACCATATTTAGTTCCATTGAGATACAAATTCAGCCAGGTTATATAATAGATAGCTTGTGAGGTAGGTTCTGGGTTTGCCATTGGAATAGTGCAGCATGATACAGACTGGATCAATGGAATCTCTTTGCTTGATTTAGGAACTGAGGCTTATAGCACTCTGTTTGTTTAGGAAAATGCAGTTAATTTAATGTACATTAAGTAATTACACAAGATCTAAGAAGTTGTGATGAGAATGTCAGTGATTAAGAGGAGGGATGGAAGAGGAGAGATTTCATTTTAAACAGATTGGGTGTGAACAGGTTAAAGGAATTTGAAAGATAAGGAGGATACTGGGAAGACAAATTTGGAGGGCACAAGGTCATGTTGAGACGTGTTAAGAACCTGAAAATACAGCAGTAGCCCACAGAGAGTCATCAAAACTGTAGAGGAATGGGAGGTGCAAGGAAGATTGATGCCGGCAGATGAATTTTCATTCTCATAGTGCGATGTATAATGAATACGTAGGTGGGAGAATGGTCACACAGGCTGAAAACAATTCTATTGCATTAGTCTTAGAGGGTGAAGACTGAAGAGTAATTCTGAAGTTTTGCATAGAACAAAAAGGAAAATTGTCTCTCTACTGTGCCATAAGGTACTTTACAGTAGTTTATTTTGGGGTCATGTTATTTTGAGTTATTTTAGGATTATATCAATTCATATGTTTGTAAATAGGACAAGCTGAAACAGAATGGAGATAATTTACCATACTTCATTCATGCATATTGAAATAGCACTGTCTGTTTTAAGGAAATATTTTATATTGTAATATTTCATAAATCACTGTGGTTAATCTTTTTCAATAGGAGAATTGCTTTCAATGTGCAACTTAAGAATAGAAAATGTGTTAACAATAACATGTTAAACCTATAATTAAAATGTTCAAGTGAATTTTATATTGCAATGTATAATCTGTTTATGTATTTTTTTCCAGGATTGTTTTCCCTTTTTTTCCTATCTTGTTCATGATTATGGGGGCAGTTTTCAATTTAAATAAAAAAATATAATGTTATTAAGCTATAACTAATGTACTATTCTGAGCAGAAATCATACAAAGCTGAATATGAGAAGGGGAAAACGCAGTACAGCGTTGTTGTGGATGATCCTAGACATCTTCTGGCTAAGAGTGCAAGTGAACAGATTAGCCAGGTAACACTGTTGCCTGGAACTGATTTATGGAGGCCTCCAGGCCAAGCTGTCTTCCGTCTACCTAGGTGTCATCAATGAAAGATGTCTTCTCAGTTGTAATTTGTTTGCCACTCAAATTCCTCAAAAATGTTTGAGTGAGCTTTTTAACACTCTAGGTACAATGATATAACCATGGCAGATGTTGTAATGGGACAGAGATCTGATAATATTCACACAAAAACATATGAACACAAGTGGGTGAGACCAATAAAGGAGACTCCAGTATTTTGTTTTACATTATAGTTACCTTACAATAACCGCAAAGTAATCAAACTGTACCATTTTTGGTCTCTTGTTTCCATATCTTGTTTGCCATGCTATATCTTGGTACGCAGAGTACTTATGCCTAAATCCCTTCATTCTTTCCTTAAGGGATCTAGTGCTGTGTTTACATGTCTTTTCTGTACTTGGTTGGTTTTTGCATGAACAGAAAAAGTACAAATCTAATGCCAAGATGCTACTGCAACATGGGTGTAATGAAGTACGACGACCAGAAATATTACGGGCAATTTACAATACAGGCATGTGGAGTCAGGTAATAAAAATAATAATAAAAATGGTTAGGGCATCTCAGAGTTACGCTTCTTTTAATATTAAAAAAAAAAACTCCTGCCATATGATTAAAACAAATAACAATAAGCGCATAAAGTGTAAAGCTAAAAAAGTGCAAGGTTAATAATGTTAGTCATTTATGCCACTAAAATAATATTTAATGCTATTTTCGCTTTTGTGTCAAAACTAAAACATGTTCCCCATCTTCCCACAGACTTTCTTAAATAAAATCCTTTTAAATATATGCCTTTGCACACAGATGCATACAGTAACTGAAACCATTTATTAAATAGAATATAATATGAACATGGGTTTTATGGTCTATGGCGCTCCAGTATTTAACAATTATCCTCAATGTTAATATATATTTTAGTTGGTAACACATTTGCATATTTGTGTGATGCTTCATCTGAAAATTAATATATAGGAAACTTCATAAATAACTGGTGTAAAATACATATAACATTAATGAATATATCTAAAGTTTTTCTGCAAAGTTTTCTCAATTTTGACATTTATGAGGCTACCTTCCTTAGGGCTAAAATGTCCTAGACCAGAACAAAAAAGAAAGTATAATATATGTAATAGCAAGTCTGCTGGATTTCTGTCTGCATATGCCATTGCAGTTAATTTTTAGCAATCTCAGCATAAATCTAGCGTTTGGTCAATCAAAATGTACTTGTCCTCAGCATCGCACTATCACTGGAGGCTAATTAAGGCCATTCACCCCATATCGACAGTCTAAACAGTTAGTATTTGCTCTATTTTATACTGAGACTAAACCAAAAAATGCAGTTATCTCATGTTAAACTATCCTGTTATTATCATTATAGCCCAACACTATGGCTTTTAGGCCATTATATATATATATGTATATGTATCATTATATATTTATATATAAATATTCTTCTAACCTCACTAACTGTGATGAGTTTTATGTTTCTCATTGATGTCTCTATATGTTTTAACCCTCTGCTTGCATGGGAATGCTTAAATTTAGATGCCTGATGAAATTTTTGCTTCTGAATAAAATAAATCATTTCAGTAAGTAGTCATTAGAAATTATCTTTTAACACTTTATCTATTACATATAGATTATCATCAATATATGTGTTACATATTTTGATAATAAAGATTTTTTATAGATACATACATATACACTCAAACGCATACAAATACATATACACACACATATATATAGAAAATATTTTGTATAAATCAGTTGTATTCCTATTACATATATCTTTATAATTTTAACATGGCAGGGAACACGATTTACTTTTTGTTAACATTTTTTGCTGATGTTTAGTCTTCGTTGACTTTTATTTTATCTCTCGTTAGTGGAAGTATAAGGAGAACTATGAAAAACTGAAAGACAAATATACTTCAGTTGTGGACACTCCAGAACACCAAAGAACTCAGAAGGCTAGCAAGCAGGGTAGTGATGTGAGTATTATATGTTATATTATGTTTTATTATTTGCTCTTAACATACCAAAGTAACAAAAATATAAACAGTGCCTTTGATTTTTCCATAGCCAAGGCCATGTTTTATTCATTTATTTTAACAATATAAATGTCTTACACTCTGTAATCTGTCCTGTGTTACTGAATTTTATCAGATTCCTTTCTAAGCTAATTTATCCATAATTAGCTATTACTTTGTCCATTGATATTTTGCCAAATTTTGTTAATTTGTTCTAACTGGAGTATATCCTGTAGCTAGTGAAGGCTGCAGGAAATTTGTGTCACTAGAAGTTCTTTTGTCTGCCAATATGGTTTCCAACTTCAGCCATTTTGAAACTATGTAATAGCTATTTATTCCACAATTCTCATCAGTGCTACATTGTGTCACAGCTGATTTTGTTTGTTTTCAAATCATTCATGGATACTAAACCATTACTGTATGTTGTGCATCTCCAGATTGTTTACAAATTGGAATGGAACAAGGCCAAAGCCAAAGGATACACCACAATCCATGACACACCAATGTTAATACACGCACGCAAGGTCAAAGACAAGACCAGTGATGTAAGTATCTACAACAATCGATAACCCACAGTCTAAGGCAGGAAATTACATTCTAAAGTAGATTTCAGGTCTGAGAAAAAGGTGCTTAAATATTGCTTCAGTATTTTTGGTGGGGGGAAATACAAAAAGAAATGAAAATACTTTAATATTTTTTCATTACCTAAAACATTTATCTACTGAAATATTTTACATGTAATATTGTTGTAGTGATCATTAGATGCTGTTTTATCAGTTTTAAAAGGACATTAAATACATCTTGATTTTGTATAAAATTGTGATTCTGGCCCTGCCCATTTTTGCTCAAAATATTTCTAAATGTAAAACATTGTGATAATAGTATGGAGTGTAGAAACACTTTTTATTTTGTTTTACAGCTGAAATACAAAGAGCTGTATGAGAAGAGCAGAGGGCATTGTAATCTTATACCAGATGCTGTGCAAATCAAGACAGCCAAGGAAGCCTACAAGTCCATAAGCAATGTAAGTTCTCTTTTATTATACAAAGACATTCTCTTTACATGTCTTTAGTGCATTGATAATTCTGATTATTCTTCATTTACCACAGCTGAATTACAAGAAGAAATATGAAGCAAATAAGGCACATTGGCTCTGGATTGCTGACAGACCAGACTTTGTCCAAAATGCAAAGACATCTTTGCAGCAGAGTGATGTACGTAGAAAATCTTAGATGATTCAAGATAATAAGAAATAATAAAATATGTAATAAAAGTATCAAGTAACATTATTAAAAAAATGCAATGTTTTTTTAAAAACTCAACTGCATGAGATCTAGAACTTTTAATGCCTTTAAGACTTTAACTTTCTTCCATCTAAAAAGCTAAGCTCTTTGACAATTAGAATGCTCATAACCAACATAATAATTTTTAACCTACCATTTTTTTGTCTTAAACCTTCACAATAATTTCACTTTATATTAATATAGCTAAAATCATTATTAATGTGTATATAAGATCCTTCTCATATTATGTCATCCTTAAATACTTTTTTTTTTTTAAATTAATTATAAATAGATTGGAGGTTTAATTATAAATTAATTGGAATATTACATACATAGTTGGATCAAACACAGAATAAGAGTAGATCTAATTAAACATTAAATAAAATTAAATTTATTTAGACCATACAGTAAATTCTTATTTTCTTTCTTGATTACACGTTTTAATTAAATTGCCTTATATAATTTTAATTTTAATCATTTTTAAAAAGGGGATTTAATTCATGCTTTTTTATATATTGTGTTTGCTAACAGTATGAATACAAGCTGGATAGAGAATTCCTAAAAGGATGCAAGCTGTCTGTCACCGATGACAAAAACACTGTTCTGGCTCTGAAGAATGCAGAAATGAATAGTGATGTGAGTAACTCCAGTGGCATTTCATGTGCAGGCCTCGAAAACATTAAATGACATCAGTGAGAATGTGTGTGGGATAAAGAATGAAACCTTTGTGCTATAACAAGATAGCTTATTACTAGATTTTTTTATTTTAACACCTATAGCAAATTAGAAGATTTTTCTAGACATTTTTAGACATTTTTCTAGATTTTTTATTTTAACACCTTTAGCAAATTAGAACATTTTTATACCTCTATAAACATTCACAAACTCACCTTTTCCTCTTTCTGACCACCACCTCCTCACTTGTAACATCACCTCCCTCCCTACAACTCTCCCTCCTTCTACCCCTCACACTAAACTTCACAGAAGTATCAAGTCATTAGATC
>CAJPDP010987660.1:0-14861 GCA_905336975.1 Bombina variegata variegata
GGTGCTCTTTGCCTCCTCCTGCTGGCCAGGAGTTTAATATCCCACTAGTAATTGGAATGACGTTGTGGACTCTCCATGCCCGAAAAGAAAGAAATTTATCAGGTAAGCATAAATTTTGTTTTTCTGGCAAATGTCAAAGTTAATCCAATTTCCCTACTCCTGTATCATGTGACAGCCATCAGCCAATCACAAAATGTATATATGTATATACAGTGAATTCTTGCACATTCTCAATAGTATCTGGAGCGTCAGAAAATGTGTATATAAAAGAATGTGCATGTTTTGATAATGTAAGTATATTGGAAAGTTGTTTTAAATTGCATGCTCTCTCTTAATTTTGTCTTTACTGCCCCTTTAAACTGTTTTGCAAACCTCACATTGAAAAAGCCTCTGACCAACAAAATATTTTTTATATTGATATTAAAGCCTATTTTGATGGGATCTGCTGCATTTTGAACCCCCTTATTAGAAAGACAACCTCATTAAAGTTGTATCTTTGACTTCCGGTGGGCGGAGCTACAGTGTGGACGTGTTACAACGAGCTCCGTGTAATGTCCTGCACAAAGCAAATATTTTGACCTCCACACTGGCTCCCAAGCTTTTCCTTGGCTACAGTAATAGTCAGCTTAGCCCGGAGACATCATGCATCGCAGATGATACAGTTTGTGAGGCGCAACAACTTCAGACCTCACCACCGGGAAAACTGCGCAGACGGATCGCCATCTTGTTCACCCTCGTAGGGTCCGCGATCGCCTCTAACCTCAACAGGCTGCATACCGCGGCCCACAATAGCGTGACGCTGAAGCTGTGTCCAGTTTAAAGAATAGACCGACGTAACGAGCAGCTAACAACGGCCAGGCTTCTGGGAGGACTCCGGAGGGTCGGGGCTCCGCTCCGGAGGTATCCTCTAAGAACCGCCACATAATAACGGCTGGGACTAATAACTGAGAAGCCTCAGCAAAGTGACAAAATCTGTGCTGGAAAGACAGAGTTAACCTGGCGAAAGACCCCTCATCGACACGAGCAATAAGGGTAAAGTACTACACCGCACAAAACATATAGATGGTTAACACTTTAAACGCCCTGCTCTTCATAAGAACTGCGGATCAGTAACGCCATGCATATACCCCCTAGACACATCCCGGAGGGCTCTGACTTTGGAATAACCTTTTCTCTCTGCCCTAAAAGGCAGTAATGTTTATGCTACTACAGGGGATTTTATTGCATAGCTTGAGGGTCACATCCTCTGTACTTGTGGCGGCTCCTGAACGTGAATAATAAGGGGGCTAAGCTCCATTCATAGAACTGTACTTGCAATAGACTGCTGTGCCTGGATAGACATCTCTGACATTTGTTAGAAACCACTTAAAGGGACAGACAATAGTGCAGACATATATCTTATACTGTGCAACCTAGTAACCAAACACCACTTGCAGCATAGCCCTATATCTGCCATCTGCTGACATTTTGGGGACTGTGATATAAGGAGCTGGGAGTTCACACAGCCCAGGGACAGTATCTCTCCTTCTCCTTTCCTGCTTCGTAGTTTGAGGCGGGTCATAACCTCTCTCCTTTTTCCGTCAGAGCCCAGTGGTGGCATTTTCCCCAAGGAGAGATACGTTGCTACCTGCAAACGCACAAGCTCCTCTCAGACTGAATCAACCATCTATATGGACAAATTCCTAGCCGCTCCTAAAATGTCGGGCAGAAACAAATCTCAACAAGAGAGAAGGCACAAGCAGCCCCCAGACGCCCAGCAACAGGCCTCTCCCACAAAATCCACGTCTGCCCAGGATGCTGAGGACCCTGGCTCAGGAGGACAGCAACTAAACTCTCTACTGCTGTCCAAGCTAGATAGCTTGCAAAAGGGTATGGATAACCTGACGTCAGAAGTCAAGCAGTTCAACTCCAGATTAACGGGGGCAGAGCAGAGAATCTCTGATCTAGAAGATGGTCACCATACTTCCTCCATCCAAGTTAAAACGCTACTACGACAAAACGAATACCTGCACCAGAAATTAGATGATCTGGAGAATCGCTCACACAGGAACAATCTCCGCCTGGTGGGACTCCCAGAGTCAGTCCGGCCATCAGAGCTACTGTATTTTGCTGAGCATTCTCTCCCCAACCTGCTAGGTGTTCCCGCGGAGCATATACCGATGAAAGTAGAAAGAGCTCACCGCATCGGAGGCGACAGACCTTCCCTGGATGGGAAAAACTCTCCCCCTCGGGGAGTGATGATTAAATATCTCAACTTCCAGTCTAAAATCCAACTCCTTAAAGCATATAGAAAAATGGAAATGCTACTATACGATGAAAAAAGAATCTACATTTTTCAGGATTACTCCTCAGAGGTTGCAAAAAGGAGGAAAGACTTTGTCCCGATATGTAGCGCCCTACATAAAGAAAAGCGCCAAGCTATCCTTCTTTCCCGGCACGCCTAAAGCTTCGCACCCCAAAAGGCTTTACATTTTTTGACTCACCCCAGGAAGCCCAGGATTTCCTGGACCAAGAAAGGGACACACCTGCCCGCCTTTCCCCAGCGAGAAGGGATTCTCCTGGCTGACCTGGAGAACTCAGCCACTAACTCTTCCACCAGTCGACAGACTGTGCAGTTGGGAGACTGACCTTTTGCTTCAGACTTTAATAGATGGACTCAAGAAGATACTTAAATGGATAGGTATCGTATGCTAATGTTCAGGAATATGTATGTCCTGTTTGTTGTATGTAAATATGTTATGTTTTTGTTGAGTTTGATGAACATATTGATGTTATATGTCCCACGTTTCATACTTCAAGAGACTGTCTTGAGAACTAGACACACTACTGCTATGTTCCGGAATGCTACTGTTCTAATATGTTATTGCAAATATGCTATTTCTCTGTGGTATTGGATATATGGGTTGAGGTTATGTATCCGGTGCTTAAGATTTCAAAAAAGTTTAGAACAACATTGGAGACATCTCCCCCCCGTCTCTCTTATAATGATATTTATAGGGTTGTCCCGTAGGAAGCTAATAAGCTTTTGTTTCAATAATTTGGAGAGCAAACAAATTACACACCAAATTTACTTCCCTCCCAGGCTTTATTTTGGGGTTATTGTAGCTAGACTTGGACTGTAATGATGCCTAATTTTGTTGCTGTTTAAATGACTATGAAAATAATCTCATGGAATGGTGGGGGGGATTAACTCCCCCATCAAGAGGAAAACTGTATTATCCCACATCAAAAAGTCGCAGGCTCACATAATGCTCCTGCAAGAGACACACCTGATTGCCTCAGAGCATGATAAACTCAAAACTAGATGGATTTCAGAGGTTCTTAGTGCTCCCCATAACAGCTCCAGTAGAGGGGTAGCCCTCTTAATACGTCAAGGCCTAGATTATAAACTAGGGGATGTGATAGTAGACCCTGAGGGTAGGTTCCTTATCGCTAAAATACAATGGCAGAGCGACTGGTACACCTTGTGTAATATCTATGGCCCTAACAATAGAGCACCTGCATTTTGGAGGTCGCTGACTTCCTTACTGGCCCAACACCTGGACACCAAACTCATTATAGCGGGCGACTTTAACCTAACGCCAATCCCGGTCCTGGACAGATTTCGCGACCCGACAAGTTCTAGACCACCCCAGAAAAAAAGGGAAATGACGGTATATCCAACTAAAATCTTTAACACCCTATATAGCTCACTAGGGGTACAGGACATATGGAGACGACATAATCCTGCAGGCAGGGACTATACCTGTGCCTCTCGGGCACACAATTCTCTCTCCCGAATTGATATCTTCCTGATTCCTGATTACGGAAACTAAAATCACCAACATCACTATTTCTGACCATGCCCCTATTTACCTGTCCTTGACGCCAACTCCTCACCCTGCAAACAATAGAGTATTTAGGTTTCCAACCCATCTCATGAAATCTCCTGACTTTATCATGTATCTCACGAGACAATGGGACGACTACCTAGCTAACAACAGAATACACTTACAAACGACACCCCTTTTCTGGGAAACGGCCAAGGCTGTGCTTAGAGGCGACATAATTGCTTACTTAACTAAACAGAAAAGACTTCAGACTAGCACAGACGAACATTATAATGCTGCACTAACTAACACATACACTAACTATTGCAAAACTCCTTCTGCTCAGACCAGATCTGCTTACTTTGCGGCAAAGAAGGAGAGGGATACCTTTTTATTGCAAAACACCATTCGCAGAGAAAACAGAAATCAGGGATTTTTTCTGAGACATGGAAACAGATCTGGTAGATTCTTAGCCTCACTGATTAAAATTAAGCAGACAAACAAGGGAATACCAGTGATAGAGAGCAAGGGACATCTCACTAGTGATAGAGCCACCATAATTTCAGAATTCACAAAATATTACACTAACCTGTATCAATCACAACCCTCTTGCGAAGAGGCACAACTCAAATTTTGGGAGGGACTAGTTCTTCCCAAAATAACAGAGGATCAATTAGATGCTCTGAATGCCCCGATCACTCCAGAAGAAGTCACTCATACTATTAAATCTCTCGCTTTGGGGAAAACACCCGGCCCTGATGGGCTTCCAACTGAGTTTTATAGGATGCTATCGGAACAAACGGCTCCGGTACTCACCAACCTGTTTACCCATTATTTTTCAGGCCAAAGTATTCCGCCAGCTAGTTTTTCGACGGCCAATATTACAGTGATATATAAAACAGGGAAAGATCCCACTAACCCGGCGTCTTATAGACCGATTTCCCTTTTGAACGTTGACTACAAGTTATTGACCAAGTTATTGGCCAATCGTCAAAAGAACATACTCCCCCATGTATTAGATTCAGATCAGACAGGTTTTACTCCCCAACGCTCCTCTGTCACGAACATTTGGAGAGTCCTCCACGCAGTGGTGCACCACTGGCTAGCCAAGCGGGAGGGAACCCTTTCGTCTCTTCCGGAGGCCTTCCTGCTATCCTTGGATGCAGAGAAGGCCTTCGATAGAGTGGAGTGGACCCATCTGTTCCGCTCCATGGAAACCTTTGGCATCTCGGGCCGCTTCACCGCCTTCTTTAAAACCATCTACTCAAACCCGATGGCGTACTTGGTGATAAATAATCTGCACTCCCCCCCGATTCCCCTGCACAGAGGAACCCATCAGGGATGCCCTCTCTCATTTTTAATTTGACATTAGAGCCGTTGGCGGCTAAGCTTAGAGACACTTTTCCGGGAATATGTGTTAATTCCCACAGATTACAGATTGCCCTATATGCGGATGATATGCTGCTCTTCATATCAGATCCCCAAACACATGTTCCAGTTATTTTAGACACGATAGGACTATTCGGACAATTCTCGGGATATAAAATTAATATTTCAAAATTGGAAATTTTATGGCTACACCGTTCATCTAATGCCCGAACAGATTTATATCCCTTTCAGTCGGTAGCCTCACATTTAACCTATTTGGGAATACACATCTCAGCGAACCCGCAACAATGGTACTCTCACAATTTCTCCCCCTTAATTAAACAAATCAAGCAAGAATTAGGCGCTTGGCAGAACCTGCCACTCTCCCTAATGGGCAGAATCCATGTCATCAAGATGATGACTCTTCCCAAACTCCTATACCACTTACAAATGCCCCCTTTGCTACTGAGACGGAAGGATCGGGTCTATTTAAACACTATAGTCCGAAATTTTCTATGGAAAGGCGGAAAGCCGCGTATAGGAATTCACAAATTATATCTCCCCTATGCAAAAGGTGGACTAGGCTTACCGAACTTTCTATACTATAACTGGGCCTTCTTAGCGAAGCTAGCATTAGATTGGACACTACACACACAGCACTTCTCTAACACTCCCCAGGTGTCACCTGCCTTCCTACCACACGCTACCTTATCTGAATTACCCCTGACAGTACAGCATCATCCCATGTTCCGCAATGTGCTTCTGGGATGGAGGGCTATGGTTAAGACATTGGCCTGGGACCCTACTCACACGAGATACCTCCCCATCACAGGGAACCCGAGAATTCAACCTGGTATATTATATCCTGTCTTTCACACCTGGAGAAGTCGGGGTATAGACAATGTAGATAAATTACTAGACCACGCGACTAAATCTGTTCTACCCTATGACGCTATATGCAGCAAATTCTTAATCCCATATACCCATAGATTTGCTTATTTTCAAGCACAACACTACATAAATCATGTTCTACAGAGTTGTAAAACATTTTGGGCACCATCACCCCTAACTCGCACCATTGCACAGTTTCAGGCACACAACTTTGCCATTTCACCAATATACCAAGAGTTAATAAATGTCAGGGCCCCTGCCATGTTGACGCACCTCCTTAGCACTTGGCATAAAACACTGCCTTACCTACCCTCTGGAAAAACCGTACTTGACAGCCTCACTTTTACTTGGACTGCGACTTTAGCGGCCGACCTTAGAGAATCACAAATACGGGTATTATACCAAGACTATATCACACCCAGAAGACTGAGTAAGTGGAAAACTCACTTCTCAAATGTATGTGGTAAATGCTCCTATCCAAACCCTGACTTCTTGCATTATATATGGTACTGCCCCAAGGTTCGCAAATTTTGGAATCAAGTCTCTTTCTGGCTCTCCAAAGTTATGAATGCCCTGATCGCACTTACACCCTTGCAGGCTTTATTCTTGCATCAATTACCGGCCTCAAAACAAGACAGGAAATTTCTTATTAATGTTATATTGCTGGCAAGGAAGTGTATTTTTCGAAAGTGGCTCCATAGTGAGGCTCCGTCTGTTAGTCTATTAAAACAATTGCTACTGAAAACGCTATTATATGAGCAGTATGACACTTTATATGACGTGCAGATAAGGGTAGCACGCTTTATCATAAAATGGAGACCCCTTATAAAGTCCTTAAACCTTTTGACCCAAAAACAGATACTAAACCCTTTCAAAAATACCATCTATATGCTTGAAGCGAACCTTAGGGGCGAATGGCAGGTCTGGTAGGAAAAGAGGTGCAAGGGGGGAGAGGAGAGAATGGAGATACTGTAAGAACTAAATTTTTAGTATTTCTGGAACACATGACAAAGTTTGTTTTGAGGTTTTGTTTGAGTTTATTATTATGGAGAAAATAGATAAAAGCTCTACCCTAGGATTCAGGTTTAGCCTAGGGTACCTTACTTCTCAAGAGTTTTGTATGAAAAATTAAAAAAAATGGCTTAACAGGTATTAAGACTGTGAGGTATCCCAGAGAGGGGACACGCCTGCCGAAACACATACCCAGCTGTACACACTCTCTTTGAATGTATAACCATATAACTGATTTGTATGTTTGTTTTTCTGCTGTAAGTGTACAAGCTGGACCACATTTTATTGTACCTGTTGCTGAATAAAATATAAAAAAAAAAAAAAAGAAAAGTTGTATCTTTAGGTAACTTTTTTTGGTTGCCATGTTTTGAATCTATATCATGTTGGGTTAGGGGTTCTTAAAGTTTTTTATGGTGACTTCTAATACAAGGCTTGAAACATCAGATACCAGGGCACAATGGTGCTTAGAAAATGGGCAAGTACAGTCAGTAAAATGCCCTTACTCCCTGGCGTCATACTTTGGGAAAGTTGCAGTATCAAACTGATGCTGTTGACAATATTTCAACTTTAGAAATCTTTACTGCCCCTATCATACACAAACAATAACAATAATAATTGAGAGATTGGACAATGTGTAGTTCCCTCTGCAATGATATAAGTAGCGATCATAGGTTTTACCTTCGGAAATCATGTAAATTATTGGAAGGAATGAGTATGGTGGAGGAGGACTCTTAGAAAGGCTTAAGAAATCTGTATTTGTTATAGCTTATAATACTTCTAAAACTGATGATGGAGGAGGTGAGAAGAGTTTTTTTTTAAACTGGTCAGATTTTAAAGTTATAGGCAAATATGTAATAGATCAACTGCACCTTACAGAGCTGTAACAACTTAAGGTATTCAAAAGTAGCAAACCATAGCATGATGAATGGTTCATACTCATGAGAACCCACTGTCTTGACCAATGCACTGGTTTCAAAAATGATAACCATTGATATGGAATAATAATAATAGCAATACAAAATGTATAATCCCTGCGTTAGCTTGTGACTCTGGAACCTACATGGTTCTTCAGCCCTGCTTCCTGGTGCACAGCCATTTCTGAACTAATTATACCCTTCAGTTGCTAGACTTGCTTATACACTAAGAAATTCCAGAAGAACCAGCGAGTCATTCAAAGCGCAAAACATTACCATGAAAAACAGGGGTAGTTTTCAGTCTTCGTTTCTCGTGTCTCCTGACAACATTTGAAAAATAAAACCCCATAAACTACCTCAGTGTCGGTCAAGAGGACTTTCATTTGAAGATATCAATTTCTTGTAGTATTGTACCTAGCTTGCTATACATTTAACCCAGAAAAAAAAGATTAAACACACAGATAAAGTCCCACTCAGGAGCATCAAACATTGAAGCTCTTGAGCAATAAACCACTGGTGAGTGACTCAGGACCACCAATCTCTATCTGTTCCCTGAAATGACCATGAAATGTTTGCAGCTCCCGAACTTTACCTTTTGCACCGGTTTAACATATTGGTAGCTAAGATGACTAATGCAAACATAGCATGCTGTAATGAATTAGAACATGTATGTTTTGCATTGGAATCACCTTTTCAGTATATCACAAATCCAGCACAGTCTTCTTAAAATGAGAAAGCTACAAATGTAAGGCACATGCTGAAGAAGGGATATAACCCTAGATCGTGGCTCGTTGGGGGTCCTTGATAACAAGTTTGGGATGTGCTGAGGGTATTATGTACAAGAGCATTCCACACATGGGTAACAGTCAGCGAGAGAGGTTCAAGCTGCCAAAAAGCTCAAAAAGGTTTATGGGGGAGGAATTCCTGTGCTGAAGCAAAAGAAAAGTAGGAGATAAAATACAGAGCAGAGGAAGAGATAACATTTTATAAATTATCAGCGTTTATTACTTTGTTTTGGCTTCCAAGAAATAGTTTTGATTTAGAAAAAATTTACAACTCATCACTAGTGATTATATAGATTGTAAGCTCTCTGGGAAGCAGGGCCCTGGAATCCTTCTGTCCCCGTCTTGTCCTTATTTCTAGTACCCCCTGTACAGCACTGCAGAATCTGTCAATGTCTTGCACAAGATAACCATTTCATTTGTTTATTGAAAAGAAGAGACACAATCTCTCCTTGTGTAGTTAAGTGGCTGTTCATGGAATTTAGCTCTGAAAACTGAAGATTTCTATAAAAAGCACCCTGCTGACTTCTTAAGGCTAACCCCTCCACATAGCTTTTCCTAATTGGCTTTAACTGATATCACCGGCAAAACTATGTACTTTATGCTAACCTTGTTGTCTGCAGACTAAAGCCCGGATTGGCTCCTCCAAATAAAGAAAATGGTGGCTGGAGTTTGTCTGCTGCCAAGCAATTGCATTGCAATAAATAATGATTTGCTGTAGCCCAACATCGCTTAATGCCTATAGCATACGTTGTCGGCATTTAACATTCACTGTCTGCCCGACATTTCTTAATGCCTATAGCATACGCTGTCTGCATTTAACATTGCACAAGTATTTCTTGTGAAATGCTTGTGCAATGCCGCCTCCTGCACATGCATGGCCAATCGGCCGCTAGCAGGGGTATCAATCATCCCGATCACCTAAAAGGTTGCGGACAAGTTGAGTAGCAGCGGTCTTATGACCGCTGCTTCTTAACTTACGGCTTCCGCTGCTTGTTAACTCTACCCCTTAGGGCTCCATGTACTAAGCCGTTAACGAGTTGTCCATGATTTTTTTCACGTCAAAACTTGCACACGGGTAGGAAATCATATGTACAAAGTAGTCAACTATGCCAAAACCCTCAGTTTAAACTTGTGAGCCTACTTGTCCGCCACTCCTCGATACCATTGTTTTTTTCCAATAAAGAAAGCCTCATTCGAACACCAAACTTGCAATAATCCTAATGTACTAATAAATCAATTTATCCGCCTGCTATATTTTTCGCTATCACCTTGTGGATTTTGCTTCGGCACCTATTAGGTGGCAGGCACTGTACAAAACAATTGGAGAGACAACAAAGACGCCAGTCTATAGCTATATAAAAGCTTACATTAGTGAGTGTTTGAGCCATGGAGACACTTCTGTATTTGTTTCTAATCCATTTGATGCAAATCAGGGCTAGAAGAAAATTTGACAAAGCGATTTAGAAGAAGGAGATTGCATGTCTCCCGTGTATTCCTTCCACGGTTTGGTTTACATGGCCTTTCTGACCGAAAGATCGTACAAACATTCCGGCTTGATTGGGAATCAATATTACATTTGTATAAGACTTCTTCAGAAATGTTGTACTTTTATATTAGCTTCCCGCGACTACTTGTGTTTGTGACACCTTGCAGGTCAAGTGTGAATAATTGGCCTTACAATTCTCCAGACATTATAGTACATTTGATTAGTCACGGCAAGCGAGGTGTTAAAGTTATCAATCGTCCACCAATGCTCGCGGCGGATTAGATGCGACAATTTCTTAGATGTTTTTTTAGTACGTAGTGGCAGCGGACATTATTTCCCTCGCTGCGAGTTTATCCGCGTCTCCAATATCAAATAAATTGACGATTTAGTACGTGGAGCTCTTAGACTTGATTGATATGTTATTCTATAACAACACAACAGAAATTACTTGTTACTGTCCTTTAAAGTTGCAATCCTATTAAAAGTCTATGCATTAAAGAGAAAACATTTCGCTTTTTTTAACAATCATTTCTGTATTCTTTTATATAAAATGTAATAGCCCAGCCTGCTACCGAACTGCCCTCTGCCCCATTCATTCAGTGATGTAGTGTGGTGCTTAATGCTCTATACTTGCTATATGTGTCCAGACTCTGTGAACAGAAAGAGGAACTTTGCATGAGCAGTTCATGTATAGTGTAACTTTACTCTTCCATTTTACTTCTATTATCAAATGTGCTTTGTTCTCATGGTATTCTTTGTTGAAAGAATACCTAGGTAGGCAGCGTGCACATGTCTGGAGTCAACACTGCTGCTATCCAATTCTCTTACAAATGAATAACATTGTTATTAAACTGCTGCCATAAACCTTCCTATTTGCTTTTCAACAAACCATACCAAGAGGACTCAGTAAATGTGATAATAAAATACTTTGGAAAGTTGTTTAAAACTTTACACTCTATCTGAATCATCAAAAGAAAAATGTTGGTTTTAATGTCCCTTTAATCACTACATCAAAACATAAAAACTCTTGTATAAAGTAATAGTTTTACATGGAGAGAGAGAGAAGCTCTCGACCAGGAGCAAACAACTCTATGAAAGGAGGCTAAAAGTGGCTTCTCTGAGGTGGTGATCCACCAAAGAACAAGCGACCGAGCTATTGTTCGTTTTTGGTTGAGCGCTTCTCTGTGTATAATGCAATATAGTATCAATATCACAAGTTATAGATGGATAGGTCACTGTATCATTTTTATTAACTAACGCAGCTTCATTTTTCTTGGTTGGGGGATCTCTTCATAGGACCACGTCTGCCCTCACCTCATTAAACACACATTTCATCAGTTGCTCTTTTTTGGCCTCAGTCTACAATAATCTGGATGACAGAGCCTTTATCTGTAGGAGGGTTCATTTAATTTCCTGCATCTTGGACCGCCAGATGTTTGGAAAAGGGAGAGCCCAAAGGGGGAATGATGTGTCCCTGTTCTCACGTGTAGTCGCTTTGTAGAAAGGCTTGTTGAAGGAAAACATAATTTCATTATTTTGTCCTTTTTATAATTCATCTTTAGTAATACGTGCTTCCCATTAAAGCTACATTGAACATTTCTATCATTAACATAAAAGAGCAATATTTAAATGTAAAAAACTATTTTATGAAAAAGCTTAAGGGACATTAATCAAAATTAAACATTCATAGTTCAAATAGATGGATCTATTTGAAAGAAAGGTTCTATAAAAGAGCGTGTATGAATATGTGTGTGTTTATATATATATATATATATATATAGTAGTTAGCCAGTAGCCCAGCACTCCAACCTTTAGGGTGTACTCACTACACAGGTGCTGTCCTCAATATTATTTTTGGCTCATATATATATGAGTTATTTTCTCTCTCTCTCTCTCTCTCTCTCTCTCTCTCTATATATATATATATATATATATATGAGAGAGACAGAGATAATAAAGTAAAAAATATAATTTAAGCTTTCCTGATAAATTAATTTCTTTAATGGTGGTGGTAGTGAGAGTCCATGATTCATTACTCCTGGCCACTAGGAGAAGGCAAAGATACAAAAACTCCAAAAGCCCTTAAAACCCATCCCACCTTACTGGATATTAATCTGATGTAAAGCAAAGCCAGAAAAGAAGAAGGTAGGAAAATAACATAAGAACAATAAAAAGAAGCATGGAACAAATGAGGTGAATATTCAAACTGCCGCCAGAAGAAAACAATCACAATAGAAATAATTGAGCAGTGGCTCATGGCCTCTCACCACCATGAAATAAATTAATTCATCACCTAAGCATAAATTATATTTTATTTCATTAAGGTGGTGAGAGTCCACAATCCATTACTCCTGGGAAATAATACCCATTATGTGGAGTCCACAAGTATTGTAGACCCCACATGTCTACAATGGGACTAAAAACTCCCAGATGGATGAAGGGATTGATGATTGAGAAAGTCTGATTTCCAATTACTCACCCCTGGAATATGCAATGCAGAAATTATACAGAAATAGCTCTCTGACCAAGTCAGAATTTGTGAAACCTCCCTCCTCTCCAGGTTCCTCCACTTCTGTGATATTGACTGGAAACATAGATAAGTCTGTTGAGGAGAAACCAAAACTGAAGGGCTCTGAAAATTGCATGAAGTTCCATAACATTTATAGGCAACTTCACCTCCCGAAGTAACCAGACCCCCAGACAGCACCCCAACCCGAGAGACTTGCATCTTTTGAGATCACAGTCCAATTTGGATCCACAAAGAAAGGGAATGTCTTCACCCTCAGAGGATAAATCAGCAGAAGCAGGACCTGGAATGTTCACGTTAACAGACTTAGATTTATTTAAATTAGAAAAGCTGGTAAAGAGATTATCAGAAACTACCTTTTTATGCTTACTTAGAGGAGGCACGGCTGCCAACATCTCAGATATAGTAGCGCGTACAAAATCTTTAAATCCTAGAGCAAAATCTGAAGAACTCCCCTGCTTAGTACAAACAGAGGAAGGGCATATACCTTTAGAAGCATGAGCAGCATTAGACTGATCAGGATGCATAAAATAATCCAGGAGGATTATATCAACGTGCTTGCAAAATATACACTTAATATAAGTTGGAAAGTGTTCAGAGGATCTAGCTTCTGAGGTAAAATTATTAACAGAAGAGGGGACAGAATCAGTCTATAATGAAAAATGGGCAGGTAATGAGAAAATCAAAATACAGATAGTGATTTAAACTTCACGTTAAAAAGGCAACATAAATAAAGTAACACTACACCCAAATAAAGCAGCTCTTGGGAACAATTAAATCTTACCCCCTCACCAGAGGCTTAAACAGGCTTCAGGAGCATTAATAATTAATAGAGAATAGGATGAGCACTAAGCCGATGACAGGCCGATCACACAGCCATGCCCAAAATACTAAGCAAGCAAAAAAAAAAGAAGCATGCTAAAAAAAACGGCACGTACATGTCATTAATGTGCAAACAAAATTATACTCATGATCACGCTGAAGCTTGAAAAGAAATTACACACATAATCATGCTGTATGAAAAAAACAACACAAACAAACCGACACGTGAAAAAAAAAATTGCACCTCAAGGCCTACATAGGGTGAAATAGTCCCCAGGCTTTGATATACCCATAAGTAAGTACCTACTAATAGCCTACAGGGTAGACAGGTGCCAACAGTAATCCCCCACTTACCTAATAGGCACCCATACTACTAAACATACCATAAGATGGAAAAACTGCTTCCAGTAGATAGCCAATCCAGTGCTGTATAACGAGTATAACGTTGAAACAACAGGAGGGGGCTATGGACTGTGGCACCTGTGGCAGACCTGTAACTAACTCCCATAGGGTGTTCTTCTGCCACTACCCATACTCCAAAAACATCCCTCTGTCAAGACTCAAATCGGTCTGAGAACCCTTCTCACAAACACCTGGAGCACACCTTCCTTCTTCACCTCCTTCTGCAAAGGCAAAGACAAGACTAGTTTTGGGTAAGGTGGAAGGGGTTTAAGGGCTCTTGGAATTTTGGGATCTCTGCCTCCTCCTAGCGGGCAGGAGTATAATTCCCAGGAGTAATGGATTGTGGATGACCACCATCTTTATGAAATAAATTAAACTTTTATGATTCTTTAACATGAAATTTTAGACAACTTTCCAATTTATTTCTATTATCCATTTTGCTTTGTTCTCTTCATATCCTTTGTTGAAGAATAAACCTAGGTAGGCTCAGGAGCTGATCACATTTGGTGACCCAATGACACAAGGCATATAAATGCAGCAACCAATCACCAGCTAGTGCATTGATGCTCCCGAGCCTACATAGGAATGCTTTTCAACAAATCATACCAAGAGAACAAAGAAAATTTGATAAAATAGAAGTAAATTGGAAAGGGTTTTAAAATTGTATGCTCTATCTGTATCATGAAATAATTGTTTTTGGTTTTCCTGTCTTTTTAAGGCATTCATGCTTTGCAAATGCATGTATGTGCTCATCCTCTGATTTCAGTGCAAAGTGCAGGGCCGTCTTTAATATTGACTGGACCCTGGGCAAAAATTTTCTTGGGCCCCCCCCCCCCCATGCAATTT
>CAJPDP010988090.1:0-13635 GCA_905336975.1 Bombina variegata variegata
TGTTTCCCCAAAGGAATCAATGTGCCTGCGTTAAGAAACTTTACGCTACTTTTTTGCAGGTGTTAGGCTTTTTTTCAGCCGGCTCTCCCCATTGATGTCTATGGAGAAATCGTGCATGAGCACGTAAAACCAGCTCACTGCTGATTTAAGCAGCGCTGGTATTGGAGTGCGGTATGGAGCACAATTTTGCTCTACGCTCACTTCTTGCCTAATAACGCCGGGTTTAGGAAAACCTGTAGTACCAGCGCTGTAGGTAAGTGAGCGGTGACAATTACGTGCAAGTTAGCACCGCACCCCTTATAACACAAAACTCGTAATCTAGCCGATTGTTTGAGAAGATAATTTTATTATGGTCACATGTGATGTGAGTGCGTTGTATACAAATATATCACACTCACTAGGTCTTAAATCTGTCCAATTGTTTCTACATAACAATGAAAACATACTTATAAACCAATCTGATTTTTTACTTTAAAGAATAATGTTTTTTCTTTTAACGATGAGTACTTACTCCAAATCAAAGGTACTGCAATGGGCATGAGGTTTGCGCCCAGTTACGCTAATCTTAATGGGCCAATTTAAAAAAATATATATTTTAGATACAGAATGGGGCGCAAACCTCATGCTTATAAAACGCTATATTGATGATATTTTTATTATTTGGAGAGGAGGTGAAGAGCTTTTAAATATTTTTATGGAAGATCTTAATAAAAATGAATGGGGCCTGTCTTTTACCTATGAATCTAGCAGGCATAACATAAACTTCTTAGACATAACAGTAGAAGTTCAAAAATAAAACAATAAAAACCAAAACTTTCTTTAAAAAATTAGATTCAAATTATTATATTCATTACAATAGCTGCCACTATGACCAATGGAGAATTAATATACCTAATGGCCAGTTTTTAAGACTACGAAAACATTGCTCAGATATTAATGATTACAATGAACAAGCAGAAATCTTACAATAAATATTTTTAGAGAGAGGTTACAATGAAGAATTAATTATAGAAGCAAAGAGCAGTACAGCAACCAAAAATAGAGAAACCCTACTAGATACAAACAAAATATAATAAATATAAAGGTGAACAAGGTAACAGTTTTGATACAGCTTTTGTAACTCAATACAACTCAGACTATAGACTTATTACAAAAATTCTGAATAAACACTGGCACCTGGTCAAAAAAGATCCTTTTTTAAGTGAAATTTTGGAGGAGAAACCTAGGATTATATATAGAAGAGCAAAAACCTTAAAAAATATTCTAGCACCTTCTGAATATAAAAAACAAAATAGATACAATTTGGAAGATTACAAGATTTGGAAGGAAGAAAAATAGAAGTTTTTTTTTTTCCTTGCCATAAGTGCAAGGCCTGTAAATTTAGCAACAAAAGCAAAGTGGTGGAATCTACGAACTCAAATTTTAAAGTACTCTCTGAAAGACAGAATTAGACAACATCTTTTAAATATAGAAAAAGGTTTTAAAGACCGTTTTTTTTTTTCATTTTAAATTTTCTTTATTGAGAACAAAGGTACAATACAGCCAATATGTGTTTAGTACATAGCAATAAACATGACATAACATGTCTAACAAAATATACAAAACAGAAAATTCTCAAGTATATAGTTAATGGCATGTACATATGTACATATCAATTGGAAAATCCAATCAAAAGCTTTGTCAACCTCATCAATATAAAACAAGTACATCATCTTTGAATTTCTCACTTTATTTTGAAACTATCTACTGCCTCTAACTTACTCCAAATTAGGGAGGGGATAGGGGAGAAAAAACGTTTTGAAACCTTAAAATTAAGAACGTGCCATCATATCAAAATTTTTATGGTGATCCCCTGAACTTTGTCCAGCCTATGTGTATAGGGAAGGAAGGGGGGGAGGAGGAGGAAGGGAAGAACATTGAAGGAATCATATGAAGGAGGGAGGAAGGGAGAGAAAGGGAAAGGAGAAGAGGGGGGAGAGAGAGAAAAAAAAAAGGGGGGAGGAGGGGGGGGGAAATATTTTATAATATTTGTGCTGCCTCTAGTTCCAATATCCAGTCTGCTACGATATCAGTAATCCAAGAATATATAGCATTATCTCACACCCAGGCTCCATTTAGCTCTACAAAATTTGGAACCTGGTAGGAACCCTGTACCATCTTAATAATAGCTTTATGTACCCTTCAAATATTGTCACACAGTGTATTGTTTTCTTCATTAAAGTCACTGCATTACTGAGATCTAGATCTGATATTCCTAGATTTAGCTCTCTGCACCACATTTTGATCTGTCCTGGGAGGCCTAAAGAATGATCTTTCAACAAGGCCTTATAGTGAAATGTGAGGGGCTTATATGTCCCCAACCCACCCATCCACCTCTCCTCCCATTTAGAGTATTGTCTAAGACCTTGTCTAGAGAATTTCCAAGAGCTCAGTAGACTGAGCATTCTGTAACACTCAAATTGAAACCATAGTGGAGGGTTATTTAACGAGTGTAAGTCCTGAGGGACCGTTAGCAATTTGTTATTAAAATATAGTTGTTCAACCAATGTGAATTGTTTGTCAATCCAAAATTCAACATGAATATTGGGAAGGTCCCACATCAGGCCTCTCAAATGGTGAATAGGGGACGGGTGCGGAGCAATCTCTGAATGATGTCTGAGAACATGCCACAGGCAAATGTTTTGTTGAACTATAGAGTTTTCTATTTTATCAACCAAAGATTTATAGCTCAGAACCCACAAGGTGCTTGGTAGGTCTAGACCGATAGGCAAGTATAGTTCTTCCAATCTGTACCACCCCGGCCTCTCTGCGCCCAGACCCCAAGCTGTAATCTGGGACAGTCTTGTCGACTCATAGTATAGAAATATATTGGGAAAGGATATTCCACCTCTCGAATACTCTCTCTGCAAAACTTTATGGCTAATATGTGGAGCCTTATGCATCCAAACGTACCTAGAAAAAATCTGGTGAATATCTTGCAATATAACATGCAGGACATTCAAAGGAATGCACCGGAACAAGTAAAGGGCTTTAGGGAGTTAAGACATTTTTACAGTGGCCACAAGTCCAAGCCAAGAAATCTCTCTAAAATCCCACTTATTCGTTAAAGATTTTAGTTCCGCGGCTAAAGCATCAAAATTTAATTTTATTAACTTATCTATGTCAGCACTCAATTTTATACCCAAGTGTGTTATGGACTCTTTGGACCATTGAAAATCATATTTCTTCTGCAGAGTAGACAACTGCTCCTGAGAAAAGTTAATACCGTATGCTTCTGTTTTATTCATGTTTATTTTATAATAGCTAAGAGTACCAAAATATTCCAATAAGTTAAAAACCGCTGGTACTGAAGAGGTGGGATTTGTGAGGAGGAGAGTAACATCGTCTGCATACAAGACAATCTTTTCTTGTTCAGTGCCCATGAGTAGTTCCGTTATGTCAGGTGAATCTCGGATCGCTTGCGCGAGCGGCTCCATAGCAAGAGCAAATATCAGGGGGGACAATGGGCATCCCTGCCTGGTACCATTGGAAATGGATATTGCCAGAGAGCAAAAGCCCAACCCTCTCACCTTAGCACTGGGGTTCAAATACAAAACCTTGATCATATTAATAACTCTAGGCGGAAATCCAAAAGCTTTCAAAACCTCCCAAAGGTAGTCCCATCTGACCCTGTCAAATGCCTTTTCGGCATCAAGCAACAGGGCCATCAGGGGCACCCTAGATCTCCTCGTCTCCAAAAAAATTGTAATTAATCGTCGAGTGTTGTCTGGTCCCTGACGACCTTTTACAAAACCTACCTGATCTACTTGGATCAGGGACGGCAACATACATGCCAACCTATCTGCTATCAGCTTGGAGTATAACTTTGTGTCGGCATTAATTAGCGAGATAGGCCTGAAATTACAACAATAGGAGGAATCTTTTCCAGGTTTAGGAATAGCTATAATGGTTGCCTCCAGGTATTCTTTTAAAATCCCTCCCTCCGAGCCAACCTCATTGTACACTTAACATAGTATAGTTTGTAACTGTGTATGTAGTTTTTTGTAGAATTGGCCCGAAAACCCATCTGGGCCCGGAGCTTTATTGTTCTTCAATTGTTTGATTGCCTGTCCTATCTCCGTCGTAGTGAAAGGTTCAAGTAGCTTATCACTATCATCCTCCGACAACAAGGGTAGCTTCAACCGACCCAGAAAGGAGGATATATCTGTGATCGACGCCGCTCTAGGTTTTTTGCAGGAATCAATATTGTATAGATGTCTGTAAAAGTCTGTGAAAGCCTTCCCTATATCATCTGGTGCATACATCCTCTGTCCCCCATTATTAATATAGGGAATTCTAGAGGCAGCCACCTGTTGTTTTAATTTTTTTGACAACATTGAGCCTGCTTTATTGCTCTTGGAATACATGATAACTTTGAATTTGAAGAATGCCTGTTTGATTCTTTCCAATTCCATATTTTTAATTTGAGACTTCAGATGCAGAATGTCATCCGATAGGCTATTAGTGGGGGCCAGTTTATTCTGCTTTTCTTTTGTTCTCAATTCACAGACCAGCTTGCCTAGCGGAGCACCCCACTCTTTTTTTAAGGCTGCAGCCTTTGCTATACAAAAGCCTTTATATAAGACTGTAAAGCAGCCCATCTGATTTGATGGGAAGTCTGATTCACTGGGTTAGACTCCAGGAATTCATCAATTTTTTCCATCAAGTCTGGTAAGAAGGACACGTCTTCCCATAAGACGTTAGGGAGTTTCCATGATGGTCTGGCGGATGTTGACCCGTCCATCCTTATAGATATTCTCACAGCATCATGATCTGACCATGGGCAGCTATATATGCTGGAGTCCGTGACCATGTTCATGGTCCATGAATCTACAAAAAGTAGTCCAACCACGAATAGGATCGATGAGGGGGCGAGAAATAGGAATAGTCTCTAGAGTCGGGATGACACGCTCTCCAAACATCATACAATGAAGACTGGTAAATGAGATTTCAAAATTTAGGGGCCGTGGATAAGAAAAAAGCATCTAGCACTTTGCCACATGGGATTTTTTTGTCAGTTACCGGGTCCCATACTAGGTTAAAATCTCCTCCTAAAACCAACGTGCCCTGCCTCAGGCTCTCAATGAGGTGTAGTATTTTGCGCAAGAATTTTATCTGACCCTGGTTGGGGGCATATACATTTACCAGGGTGTAAAGCTGGTTATTAAGTCTACAGACCAGCATAGAATCTACCCTCTGGATCAGTCTCCACATGAATTTGATGAAAGGCCACATCTTTACTTATGCAAATGGTTACCCCTCTGCTCTTTTCAGAGCACCACTGGATATTGTTTGAATTTTAGATTTGGAATCCTAGTAGAAGCCCAATATGTCTCCTGCAAAAAGGATACATCACTGCATAGTTTTTTCAAAAATGTTTGTAATAAGCTCCTTTTGGAGGGGGAATTCAATCCCTTTGTATTTAGGGAAACAAACCAGAGACCTGGGTCCATTTTCCAGAAACTATAACACTCAAAAGAGTAGGGGAGAAAGAAAAAAAAAATGGGGGGGGGAAGTGTGGTTCAGAGGGGACTAGGACAGGGGGTCTAAAATGTCTTGTATGTCAGCTGGGACCACCAATATCTAAGTCCCGCTCTCAGAAGTATAGGCACAATATAATGTGTAAATAGAACGTGGAGTATTCGAGTGAATCTGCGTTCTCTTGCTTACTTTTAGTAAACCTTGGTTTTACCCTGGGGGTGGAATAGAGCTTACAGTCTATAGAATTGGGTACCTAAATAAGGTAAGGGTCTAGGCCGGGGCTCAGCCTAGTACTATGAAGGAAGGGTGCAGCTGTTACAACCTATTATCCTGTGCATTCTAATACAGGTAATGTGGGTTTAATGTCCCTTATATGCCCTACAGGCTAGTGGGCTAAAAGAAGTTTCAATATGATTGCCCACTTTCCTCATGTACATAACGACATGCATGTAAAAACTAACAATATAAAAACCTATGAGAACAAAAACTAAGAACCTCAAACATATTCCATCACCGAGGCACCTAGGCTCCATTTGGTGCCAAAAAGTATATTAGGCCCATCTCTCACCTATGTTCCTTTGTAACCAAATGTATACCTATACCTACCTATCCCTAGCTGTAATGTGTTGTCTAGTCAATTAAAAAGCCCGTCAGTAGCCATGGTCTTTCTGAAGTAGACATAAAGGAAATAAAGTTCCTAGAAAACTTTTGTATGTCAAATTTTATCCAAAAGCAAAGCCTTTGGTTACCCACGCGCTGACAAATCTTTTAAGTGGGCGTGTCAATACCTTCAACTATAAAATCCCTGTGCAGGGTCTGGGCTCTCGTTCTGTTACTTAACATCCCAATTGTTGGCCTCTGACTTTCGTGTGTGTGCCCTCAAATGCAAGGGAAACCAGTAAAATGTGGTAACAGAGACATTTGTATCAAACAGAACTAGTCAGCATGCAACATACCCTAAGCCCTGTAAATATAACTTACTACTAAGAGTGTCAAAAACCACAACTCTCTAGTTAAAAAATAACATATACATACAATCACTTTGACTTGAACCTGTGAAAGAAAAAAGATTAGTACATCTGTTGTAGAACATATTCATGGCACATGAGCGGCCAACAGCGTGAACAACATTGCAAAACATAATTACTCAGCTATGTTTCTACACCTCTGTGTTCACGTGTTCCTTTATAGGTTTTAGAAATATGCCTGTGTTCCAGTTGCCATATATTATATTAGTATCTACTTCTAGCCAGTATTGTTAAAGAAAAGTAATCTACATGGGTTTCCTCATATAGGGTAATCTGTTGCTAAAGAGCAAAATTTTCAAAATGCTCTCCACTGCCAGTATAATGAGTAAACCGGAACTTATATACATAAAACAAAACTAATCTGTTTTAAATATACCCTAAACCATAAAGACATAACCTGCTGTCGTGAGAATCAAAAACTACTACTCACTAGTTTGAAAATAACATATACATACAGTCCTTTTGACATAAGCCTGTGAGAGAAAAAGTTAGTGCATTTGATGTAAAACATATTTGTGGCACATAGGCGGCTACTAAAAGTGTCAAAAACCACAACTCTCTAGTTTGAAAATAACATATACAAACAGTCACTTTGACTTGAACCTGTGAAATAAAAAAGATTAGTACACCTGTTGTAGCACATATTCGTGGCACATGTGCGGCCAACAGCATGACCAACATTGCAAAACATAATTACTCAGCTATATTTCTATACCACTTTGTTCACGTGTTCCTGCATAGGTTTTAGAAATATGCCTGTGTCCCAGTTGCCATCTATTGTATTAGTATCTACTTCTAGCCAGTATTGTTAAAGAACAGTAATCTACATGGACTTCCTCATGTAGGGTAATCTGTTGCTAAAGAGCAAAATTTTCAACATACTCTCCACTGCCAGTATAATGAGTAAACCGGAACATATAAATAAAACACAACTAATCTGTTTTCAATATACCCTAAACCATAAAAACATAACCTACTGTCATGAGCATCAAACACTACTACCCACTAGCTTGAAAATAACATATACATACAGTCATTTTGACATAAACCTGTGAAAGAAAAAGTTAGTACATGAAATGTAAAACATATTTGTGGCACATAGGCGGCATCCATGAACCTGTGAAAGTAGAAACAAGTGCAGCTAACAAAAAGTAACTCTGAGTCTCATCAGCGACCCTGACTATATTAAGATGTCTAAAATGTCAGTACAGCCAGTTCTCAGAGGGCACAGCCACAAGGTCAACTTTGGTCCATAAGAGGTCATAATCCAATGCTAAAGAGGAAGAATCTTAATAGGCCTTTTACTGAGGGCCATCACAATTAGTCTCTTAGTTCTGGGAACGTTGCAAATAGATAAAAAAAAAAGAGTCACATAACAGTAAGAAATATAACAAGGTCAAAAATATACTCATCAGTCCTTGTCCTCCAAGGGGTTCTCCATCTGATTTGATGCCAGCTGGTCCATAGCGAAGCTTTGTCTTTTAGTGGGTGCAAGTCTCTGCGGAAGGGGTCTCCATTCAAATGCTGCCGGCCGCAGGACAGAAGATGATGCACTATCTTGTTCTGAGTCTTTAGGTGTCGAGGAATTAGACTCCTCAGGATGGTTTTTATTCTTAGACCACCCCCTAAGAAGAAGTTGCCCTTTGTCACAGGGGTGTCAGCTGTATAGAGACGACCATCTTTTTGTATCAGGAGCTTGGTAGGGTATCCCCATCTATATTTTACTCCCATCTGCCTCAATGACTTGGTAACTTCACGGAAAGAACCTCTCTTTTGAACAGTAAATTGAGACAAATCAGCAAAAATTTGTATTCCGAAATTCTCAGGTAGAGGGGGATGTTGAAACATAGCTCTGAGGATCTGCTTCTTATAGGTGAAGAAATTAAACCTGGCTATTACGTCCCTTGGTTTATCTGCAGGAACATTTTTCCCCTTAGGGAGTCTGTGTACCCTGTCCACCAGAGTTTCATTAGGGAATCCCGGAGGATGAAGGAGTTCGCAAAACTCTGTTAGAAATTTACCCAGTTCTGGCGGGGGAATATCCTCAGAAATTCTCCTGAATCTTAAATTGTTCCTGCGGGAACGATCTTCCATATCAGCTAATTTGGTCTCAATAGTGTCCATCATGTTCACTAGAACTTGTGAATGGTTGGCTAAGTTTCCCTGCTCCACCGCCAGGTCCTCTTGTTTTCTTTCGAGGACATCAATACATTCACTGATGGCCCCAATGTCCTTTCTGAGATCCGCAGCGGAACCCTTGATGGCCTTAGTGAGAGTCTCTTGGAGGGAGTTTAACCTCTGAGTGAGGGTAGCTACAATATCAGAAGCCATAGAGTCAGACAAGCTACTCCCCTCACTAGGGTCGTCTTCAGTACAGGCACTCCTGTCTGTATGCTGTTGGGAAGCACTGGTATCAATTGTGACCTTGTCTACAACAGGCCTAGACTTAAAGTGGTCTGCTACAGATTTTTTGTACTCCGAGAGGTTGGTAGTTTTTTTCCTAGAACCCTGTGGCATGATAGGGGTAGAGATTATTCAATTAGGGTTCAGTTGTTATAAGTAACTCAGGACTAGAATATGTGTCTTATCCCCTCTACTTTCTTTACCCCTTTCTTCTCTAATTTAAAAAGACCATCAGCAGAATGCACAAATTTTGTATTTTTATTGACAACAGCTTAAGTTGTAGCTTTATGCCCCGGCCATTCAGACCCTATAGATTAGTACATATTCACATAATACAAGCTTGCTGTATAAGTCCACATGACTCCCAGCTCTACTTGAGCACAAAAAAGGATTAGAGACTGCCTTTACTTGCTGTAGGATAGTGTAGAAGTACTATTTCCATATAAGGAAGAGGTGTGATATTCAGAGATCTAAAATGTGTCCTAATCATATGGCTGTCACGGTAATATTGCAGCTCCAGAAAAATAGCACTCCTCCTGAGCCTATGCAGGTATTATGGGCCCTGCTGTGTAGGTATCCTCCAAAGGCAGGGCTTGTAGACAACAGACACCCCTAAGGACCTCGAGTGTGTGAACCAAGTGGGCGCCTCAGACCAAATTAGTGTGGAGTGTGGCCGAGGGCCCCTTTCTATTGCGGGGCAGTTAGCCTGAAGTGTTAGATCTGGCTATGTCAGGTCATCCCTGTGCGTCACTATGTAGTAAGGAGAAGATGGCCGACTTTCGCGCCACATAATTTCTTATTCTTTGATCTCAGACCTAATCCCCACAGCCTTATTGTACACTGGTACGATGGGTCTGACTCTTATTATTTCCCCCTTTTACTCCTTCTTTAATGTGGATCGTGATGTGAGAGGGACAGGTCGTGACCACCCCCACTTAGTGTCACTATCAGGTTTGTATACAATGCAGGCCACTGCCCTTACCTCCAATTAACTTCACTGAAGGAGATGCGAGCTGCACCTCTCCCGGCCACACTCCAGGGATGTTCTTTGTGTCTGGAGCGGAGCCCCGAACCTCCAGACTTAGATGTGAGCAGGTCACTGAAACCGTAGGCTCGACTGGTGCGTGCTGTGTCCCGGTGCGTTTTAGCAGGCCTTAGTCACCGCTTCTCGTGTCAGCTATAAGCGGCACCTCCAGGCTTAATCTCGAGCCCCCTATAGACTCCCCTCAAAGTCTCCAGGGGTTGATGTTCCCAGCTGCCACAAAAAATAGCAGGTACACTCGTACTAAAGGAGGGTAAATGGTAAATTACTAAGATTTATCTTAGAGCTCAGTGAGAATGCAAGCATTCGGCTCTGCAGCTAGCTCCGCCCCCTTTAAAGACCATTTTTTATCCAATCATTTTAAAGATTGTCACAACCAAAAAACGGATGGTCTAAAATACTGGGGCATTAAAAAAGTCGTTAGAACATGGGGGTAACATAACACAAGCTATGTTACGCATTGAAGCAGAAATGATAGTTAACTTTAGATCCCTCACACCAGGGGGTCTAAATGCAGAATTAGACTTAAATCCATTTAATTAGTTCTTATGACAATCATGCACTTTATAGGTTAACTAATTGTCCTGTCCCCCTTTTTTTATATATGAAAATTCCTTTTTTATATATATAAATTCTCCTTTTATACTAGCAATATAAGAATGAATGAAAATGAATTTGTATGGCAGAGATTTTATTACTAATATTTATTGATTTTATGAATTTTATTAAAGATGCATCATTTTTAAGATGTCGTTATAAAATCTGGAAATGGGCAAAAAATACAATATTCTGATTATCTCTACCACTATGGTATACATACTGTTTACAGATTACTGACACCTAAGTAGCACTGTGCCTTTAAGGAAGGCAATATATAAGGATGAAGAGATCCCCCACAAGTCATCTTGATAAAGGCAGGCATCCGTGCCGAAACATGTAGAAGACTGACTTGTGCAAGCTGAAAAATACCACAGGAGTGTGAGCTATCCAATTGTACACGGACATGCGATTTTGTGTTATTTTTTTTAATTTAGAGCCAAAGAGATACCGGTTACCTGATTGGAGAAGGGTAGTATACCAGGTGACCTCTCGAAAACACCAGACAGATACACGCTGCAGGACGCTGGGAGGATAAATGGTAAGAGAGAATCACCTTGGATCAACTATACAGGAAAATACCCCTGCAAATATCCTTTCAGAGGTCCGGTAAGGCTTTTTATTCATTATTCCCGACTACAAACAAACTTTGCTTTAGATGAACTTTGCTCTAGATGAACTGTAGACTTTGCCTAGACTACATACGGCTTTTCAACAGCTCTTTCTGCTGACTGTAGACACTACAGCTTATACTACGACTGCAAACATCACACTCCTTATCATACTCTTTGAGGAGGTTTTATTCATATTTGTACTTTGCTTAAGACTGTGTTTAAACAAGCGATATATGCTTATTGTGGATTAATAACTTCACGCAACAAACTAACATCCAATAACATCCATTTTGTGGATTATCACAAAGGTGCTCATTTCATTTGAAAAAGCGCTATATGCTTGCACGCTTATTGAAGACTATGGGGCCTATTTAACAAAGGTCTGTTGGACCTGATCCGACAGTGGGGATCAGGTCCGACAGACCTCGCTCAATGTGGAGAACAATACGCTCTCCGTATTCAGCATTGCACCAGCAGCTCTTGTGAGCTGCTGGTACAACGCCACCCCCTGCAGATTTGCGGCCAATCGACCGCTAGCGGGGGATGTCAATCAACCCGATCGTACTCAATCGGGTTGAATTGCGGCGATGTCTGTCAGAGCAGGCGGATAGGTTATGTCAGATAGATGTCTGTCAGAGCAGGCGGATAGGTTATGGAGCAGCGGTCTTTAGACCGCTGCTTCATAACTGGTGTTCCTGGCAAGTCTGCAGGCTCGCCAGAAACACTGGCCCTCAAGCTCCATTCGGAGATTGATAAATGGGCCCCTACATTAGGAGTTACATATATATGTATTTTATTTGAGTTGTGGCCACAACATTATAGATTAATGTGTGTTTTGTGTGAATGAATATTATTTATTTGAGTCTATTAAATCATTAATATTTATATTTAGCTGCATCTTTTGAATTTTTTATATAAGATTGTGTATTGATAAAATTATTTCCCTTTCAGCTTTTATTAGCGCCACTCTCCCCCTCTTTTTACTTTATATTTAGAAAGTTTGATCTCCTTAGTCAATTAGATAGACTGAAGATTTTGTGAGAGACAACAGGAGGTACTTGCTACACAAGCTTATTTTCTTTCTTAAGTATACCCTACTTCAACACCCACTCCCATTGCTGAAATGTTGCAAGAAAAATCAATGCATATTGGAGCTATAAATAACATGTTGAATGCAGAAATTTTAACTTGTGCTTCTATTGTGGCAAGGCTGGCCATTTTTTTACAAAACTGCCCTATGAGAACCTAGAAAGAATCCAAGGAAGATAATGAAGATTTGACAGCTTTATTCCTGAATTCTTCATCAGTTGCTGGTGCATCTTGCCTAAAAAGACAGAACTGATGCAAAAATAATTGACACTGGTGCAACTGGTTGCTTTATTAACTCTAGTCTGGCAAACAACATTAAAATTCTACTAGAAAATAAATATCCCCCTGATCCAGTTATTCATTGCAGATGCAAGTCCTATGACATGTGGTCCTGTTATTGAAGAGAATGCATCAGTTACCGTTAATATGGGTCCTGATCATAAAGAGACTTTGCATTAGGATGCTATAAATCCCCTTTGTTTCTGCTGATTTTGGGTCTGCCTTGGCTGAGATTGCAAAACCCTTTAATAAACTGGAATACTGGTTGCATAAAATATGCTTCTGTTTTTTGTCAAGGTTCTTGCCTGTGTTAGCCTGCTATGCTTCTAAGGGCCTGATGATTAAAACTTCCCCAAGCAAGATATTTTGTTTAAAAGAAAAAACAGTGAGCAGGGCTGGCGTTTGTGTAAGGCAACGAAGCAGCCGCCTTAGGTTGCTTCCAACAGGGGGGTGCCAAATCTGCCTGACTGCTAGCATTGGAAAAGCAGCTCAGCTGCTTGAGCCTTGAGTATTAAAAAATGTATGTACTGTCCAGTGAGTGACAGTCACTTCACGCTAAGGGCAGCCAGGGGTCGTCAGTCAGAAGGAGGGCGACAGGCTGGGCATGTGTGTGGGCACTTCAGTCTGAGCTCGCTCACTTGAATGACTTGCGCTGCTGCGCATGGGAGATTCGGCACTCACTCAGCGTATTACGGACGCCGCCGGGCCGCCTATCTGACTCACTGACTGAGACGACTACAGACTGTCTGTCAGTCAGTGAGTGATGTCCCGACTGGAGGTGGCGCTCAGGTGGGCAGTGGAGCTGGTAGAAGGAAAATGTTTGAGGATGCAGTAATGGCGCATCGTGACTGTTGTTGTTGTCACACTTTGAGAGAGGTAGGTGGTTGGCGTTTTGGTGCATTATTAATGATTATGATTTATTTATAAGAATTCCTGGATGGCTCCTGAGTCCTGGCTGTATTATTTCAGAGTAGACACTATCTGAAGTAGTGAACTGATCATGTCTGACGCTGACTGTGCAAGTGTGCAACAGTGCATAGCTCTATAGGACTCAGACTAATCA
>CAJPDP010988712.1:0-10935 GCA_905336975.1 Bombina variegata variegata
TATACAGGCCTGGAATCCTCAACCTTAATTAATAGATCACGCTGCTTGGACTGGTGGTAGACGATAGGGAAGCAATGTGGGAAACCCCCCCCCCGGCTTTCTAAATTTTACTAGGCCTTTTTTGTTGTTGTTGAGGGGAACAAAGCAGGGATTAAACACATAAGCGGGATTTGACCTGGCCGGTTAGTTTTGCAAGTGATAATTGTAGGGGCAAAATATAATTTACTGTAAGGGGTTTTAAAAAAAATGTCCCCAGATTTCATTTTAAAAATCTGGTCAGCTTAGATAGAAGATAATCACAGAGGTAAAATGTATATTATTATAACAGTGTTGGTTATGCAAAACTGAGGAATGGGTAATAAAGGGATTAGCTACCTTTTAAAACAATAACAATTTTCAAGTATACTGTCCCTTGAAGTTTAACAGTGTGAGGTCAGGTGTCAAGTAAGGGAAAACCAAGATATGAGATAATACCAGGGAGGGTAGGAGGCAAGGGGTGATGAAGCAAGGCAGCTCAACTGTGTTACACAATTTGAAACATGTTTGCATGCTGTGGATCCTCCCCGATTTTCCAACCTTATTCAACACCTCCCCCCCACACTTCAACGATATCCTGCCCTGACCTTGCTACAACCCACTATAACAATATTCTCTCCACTGCACTAGACACTCTTGCTCCTCCCCAACTACGCAAAATCCCACATTGTCAGTTATAGCCCTAGCACTCTCAGCTAATGCACTACCTGAAAAAATTCTTCATGCCTACACCTTTGCCCTTCACTTAGCCAAGCAAACCTACTTCTCTTCTCTTATATCTACTCACTCCTTAAACCCTAAATGACTCTTCTGTACTTTCAACTCTCTCCTCTAATCACTTGCACCACCCCCTTCACCTGTCTTTAGCCCTCAAGACCTGGCAGGCTACTTTTTAAACAAAACCGCATACCATCCCAAGCAACATCCTGGCACAAGCCTGCAATCTTCCATCTCCACCCCCGGCAACCCTCTCTGCCACCATCTGCATCTTCCCCCTAGCCACTGAGAATGAAGTGGGTTCCTTATTGTCTTTCTCACACCTAATTTCCTGCCTGTTTGACCCTATCCCTTCACACCTAATACCTTCTCTGTCTTCCACCCTCACTCCAGTTCTTACTCACATATTCAATCTATCTATTTTTAGCGGTTCATTCTAAAAAAAATTCAAACATTCAAAGGTCACCCCATCCTCAAAAAAACTAAATTCTAGCTTCAAAACTCCTTGAAAAACTATTTTTCGACCACCTAACCCGCTTCCTGTCCTCCAACTCCTTGCTTGACCCCCTGCAATTTGGCTTCCGTCCCCAACACTCAACTGAGACTGCCCTCACCAAGGTTTCTACCGATCTTCTTTCTGCTAAAAACAATGGCAACTACTCCATACTTATCTTACTTGACCTCTCTGTTACCTTTGACACCGTTGACCATCCCCTCCACCTACAGACTCTCAGATCTCTTGGTCTCTGTGTCACTGCCCTCTCTTTGATCTACCCTTATCTCTCTAACAGGTCCTTTTCTGTCTCATTTGCTGGCGACGACTCCTCTTAATTGCCTCTGTCTGTTGGAGATTCTCTCATGGGTCCTCTACTCTTCTCTATTTATACTTCTTTCTTCACTGGGTAAACTGCTTATCTGGCATTTCTTCCTGGATGGCCTCTCACCACCTAAAAATTAACATGTCCAAGACTGAGCTCCTTCTAATCCCCCCCCCCCTCTAACTCTACACCGGTTTCTAACTATTCTATCACTGTTGGCGGCACCACTATCTACCCATCACCCCAAGTCTGCTGCCTTGGAGAGTATAAAATGTATGAATTTGCTTTTTAAGGTGTATTTGTGTATATGAATTGGTTAATTTTGTGTTTTGAAGCCACAACCTAATAAAATGGGTTGAGCTTGTAGGTAAAATCAGATCCCATTACTTTATCACATTGTGTACATATACATACTTCTTTCTCTTATATCTGTCCGTAAACCAAAGACGAGAGAACAATGGAAAATTAACATTTTATTACCTTTTCTCTTCTATACCCCACTGGGAGTGTAATTTATTCTGTTGACTGTTTACACAGCTTATCTATAGCTTGGACCTAAGGCCAGAAACTTTCAGAATAGGTAGGGATAATACAGGCTAAATCAACTATTTCAAATGCCAATATAAGGGTAAAGAAAATACTTGTAAACAATTTAATACACTCCAGCAGGTAAAGTGGATCATTGGGAACAAATGAAAGGGGAGACATTTTTTGAGTAAACTGTCCCTTTAGACGGCATTAAAGGGCTATAAATACTCTAATATGTTAGAGCAATTTCATTATTGCACTACTGCTTGCATGTAACCATGTGTTTGCAAAGTCAATTAAAGTCATCTCCAGAGCACGAATGCACTGCTGGGAGCTAGCTGAACAGATCTGGTAAGCCACCAATCAACCGCTAAATCGCAGTAGTGCATTGCTGCTGCTGGGAATCTACATATCTTTTTTAACAAAGTACCCAAGAGAACAAAGTAAAAATTAATTTAAAAATTGCATGCTCTGTCTGAATTCATGAAAGAAAAAATTTGGGTTCAGTTTCCCTTTAAACAATCAGTTAGGGCTGCAACTAACGATTATTTTCATAATCTATTAATCGGCCAATTATTTTTTCGACTAATTGTATAAAATTATTTAAAATAAAATCCACATACTGAGTGTTACAAATATAAACTTCAGATTAAAACTTTACAAGTTTACATTGACACAACTGCTTGTCCAATTTTTAAGAAGCAGAACAAATTTTTATAATTAAGCAAAACAAAACCACTAACTGTTTCGAAAGAGGTAGAACTAGAAAGAGTTAGACTATCACTATTTATAACATTCTGTTCACTCTTTCAAAACTGCATGGAAATGCAAAAATGTCAACATGCTCCTGGCTGAGGCTGACTCTCTTTTTGCAGCTATTTTGCCTGCAGCAGAGAAGAGGCACTCAGATGGTGTTGAGGTGAATGAGATGCATAAGTAGGGTTTTGCCAACTTTCACCAATGCAAGGGGCCTCTTAACAAAGTAAGCCTGGACTTCATTCTAACATAAAAATATCTTGAATATCTATATGCAATGGTAAATAACCAGCTATAAGGTTAGGGAAAAAAACAGCTAGTCCACTCTTGTATATGTATAATTTGGCACATATTACAATTCATTAAACAAAAAAATATCAAAAGCGCTAAGGACTATATATTAATAACCAGGACAAAGCCTTACACATTGACTCCTATTATTTCTGGGTTGCACATAAGCCAGGAGTAGTTGTAAACTTAAAAAGAAACGTATACTGTCCTAAAAAAGTGAAAAGTAAACATCTGTAGACGTCCTTTAGGTTAAGGGCATAACCACAATACCATGTGCAGGAGCTCATTGGAGTAAAGCAGCTGGTGCTGTGCACAGACCAACTAATCGCAAACCAACTAATCGATTATGAGATTCATTGACAACTATTTTCATAATTGATTATTATCGATTATAGCGATTAGTTGTTGCAGCTCTACAATCAGTGTGGCTAAATTATACTACAGGTACAAATTCCCAAATCTGGACATTTCAAAATCCAAACTTATTCTGAAATCCAAACTTTTTAATTATTATAAAAAAAAAAAATCTATCTTTGCCCTTGGTTTGATCTTGTGTTCTAAAAAGCAAATAATAGTCTGTATTTATTTAAAACAAATATTCCCTTTGTGATTACAGTACTGTACTATCTTTCTGAGGGCACTATGTATACAAAAGTATTAAAATTATATAAAACTACCTTTAGGTTGCATGCATAAGCTGTATGATATGTAAATATTGCCTCAGAAGACATAAGATGTTTACATTTGGTCCCATCCCCTCTCCAAATCGTCCTATTTTACAGAGGCAACTATTCAGAAATCCAATTTATTCTGAAATCCCAGCCCCAATCAGTTTGGATAAAGGGTTTACTACCTGTATACTATAATTTTTTTGTGTTTATTTTGGGGTGGATTGGAGTGGGCAGAGCTATGCAAAGCATACATTGGCATAGCTCCTCTGCAATGTCCCTGAAATTAATTTTTTTCAAATGTTGGCAACTATGCGATTAGGGACAGCTGTAAATAAGTCACTAGAGTGTGCAATGTTAAAGGGACATGAAACCCAGACTTTTTCGAGCATACCATTTTAAGCATTTTTAAAATTTACTTCTATTATCTAACATGCTTAATTCCCTTGGTATCCTTTGTTGAAGAAACAATATTATGCACTACTGGGAGCTAGCTTAAAGCCAATGAGATTAGGCAAATATGTGCAGCCAGTGCCACTAATCAGCAGCTTCTAAGCCTAACTACTAGGTATTAATTTCAACAAATTATATAAAGAGAACTAAACATTCCTAATACATTGGAAAGTTGTTTAAAATTGCAAGCTTTATCTGAATACTGAAAAAAAAACTTTCGGTTTCAGAATCATGGAGTCTACACTTCAACTTCTAACAGCAATTGAAAAGCCCACAATTGTAAAGTTAAATTACAGGAAAATGGGATTAAAATAATAATAATGATTGTGTGCTGCAATTTAATAACCTTTCATATATATTACACTCTTCACTGTAGGGTTGCCACCTTTCTTAGAAAAAAACCTTGTCCTTGTCAATTAGCACACATTTGCATACATAATTATGAAGAATAGTCCAGAAATTAAATCAATAGTACTGATTTTAAGCAATAATATATTTCTAATTTAACACCCACACACTTCTTTATTTGCTACAGTGAGATGAACCTGGCTGGGTGACAACTGACAAACCCTACTGTAGGCTGAGAGGAAGTTTCATGAGATATATACCCAAATCGAGGTCTGGTGAGGGAAAGGTTGAAGCTCAGGGGATCAATGATTTGGTGCAGGATTGATGACCCTGCAGACGGAGGAACGTAGGTGGAGGGGTCCTTGACCCAGGGGGAGGAGTTAGGCGCATCATTACTAGGGGAAGGTTTAGGTAGGAGGTTTCAGGAAGGGGAGTTTGGCGCCAGTTTAGTTTGTGTACTTACCAGGACAGGATCAGTGGCGCAGTTTATCTTCTTTTCTTTTCAGGTCTTCTGCCGCCAGTGTTATGGAGTTGGAGGAGCTGATGAGCAGGCTGCGGGACGTCGCTGGATCCAGGGGTCCGGATTGGATGCGTGCCCAGCTGGAGGTCCTTATGCAAGGCGATGGCGGTTCCCGTGAAGAGGATGCTCCGGTCACTAGAGCCAGGCCTGTGCGGCGCTCCCGACCTCCGGAACGGCTCAGTCCTGAGCAGGGATCAGCTGGTGGTCAGAGAAGACGGAGTCCCAGCGGAGGTAGAAGGGATCCTGACGGCTGAGGAATCAGTTGCAGTGACGGTGTCACCTGTAAGGGAGGAAACAGCACCGGAGGGTAAGATTGTGGTGGTAGGGAGGCCACAGAGAATAACGGCCATTATTCATACAGAGCAGGGCCAACAGCAAGCAGGCTATGTGTCGCAGGAGGGCCAGCACGGTCGGAAGGGGCCTAGAGAGGTGGCTGAAGTGGGGTCAAGTGTCAAGGAGGTGGAACAGGACAGGGAGCCTAATGTAAATTTTGAGAGTGGGGGCCAGCACGGCCAGAAGAGGTCTACTGAGACATCAAAGGGAGGGGTAGCTAATAGGCAGGATGTATATGTGGTGTGTGGGGACACAGCTAGCCAGTTAGGCCCCTCTAGGGCTGGGACAAGTCAGTTAGGGGAAGACTTCATGGTGATTGACTCTTGGCCCAGGGAGGGTGGGGTTATGGCCCAGACTGAGGAAGTTAGGGGATCTCCTATACAGCTTGCTGAATCCAGGCCTGTCCATGCAGGTCAGCTGGGGGTTAGGCAGTTGCAGGTTTGCCCCAGGGCTAAGGGTGGCTCGAGTGGTTTTAAGCCTAGATCTCAAGTTATTGGGGGTAGGCCCTCTAGGGCTAGGAAAAGAGGTGTGGCAGGGAGAGGTGTTCGTGGGAGGGGGGGCCTTAAAGCATACTCTGAGCCTGTAATTATAGAAGATTTTCCTAGCTCATCTGGGGACAAGGATGTGGTGCCTCCTTCCCCCAGGTTAGCTGGGCGTACAGGGGGCTTGGGTTTGCACTCACTTGGGGGTATTAGGTTTCCTACTGTTACAGGGGGGAGCAATGTGCTGAAGGGACCCAGCTTAGAAGTCATGTGTCTGATGTTGGTGCTAATGTTTCCTCTCCTCTGGCAGGTACGGTGTTAGCCTCTAGGGGCGCATCTTTGGAGCAGCAAAGGGAGAGGAGTCCTGTTGACGGCGGAGAGGAGGACTCCTTCCGTCTGGCAGATTCCTGGACGGAGTCAATTCAGTTAGACTCTGGAGACAGTCCGGCGCCTAGTGAGGCCTACAATTCGTTGGGGGTAGGGGGTGATACACACACATATAGGGGCAGATTGGGAGTAGGTAGGGGTGTTCAGACGCCTGGTGGAGCTACCTTAAGGGTTGGGTCAGTGGTACATAATGAGAGGGCGGGGGTGGACCTTACGGCCGTAGGGGGCTCCAATGGTAGGGGTGATGTTAGGCTTAGGGAGGGGATGCAAAGGATCACATCAGATTATGTTTTGCCTAGGTCAAAAAAAGCTAAGGGAGTGGGCGGTAAGGTATTGCCGCAGAGTTGGGAGGATACAGTTATGAGAGGTGAGGGCGATTTGTCTGTGGGTCATCTTCATAATGTTTTGCAGGCACCTAAGAGTATTTCCCATTCTGTCGGGGGACTTTCAACAGCGGCAGGTGGTCCGCGAGTTTCGGTCGATCGTCTGGAGCCAAGGAATGTGACGGGGGTGGCAGGTGAGCTTCCAGGCGGGTGTAGGTCGGGGGAGGCCTCTAGGGAGCTGGGGCATGTTGCTGGGTCTGATAGTGTATCGGTTAGTCTACTGGAGGGGTTGTGGGAGTTGTTGCGGAAGGTGAAGGCCTCTACGGCCCCCGTGGGTACGCAACCTTCCGTGGCTAGTGCTTGGACTCCGCCATCAGGGGCGGAAGTTCCAGTTTCCCTAGGGAATATCCCGGCTGTCGGGGCTCGTGCGGCTGCTTCGGCTAACCAAGGTACGGCGCAGGTAGGGCTTTTGGCTGCCACGGACGAGACGTCGGGCATTAGGGTGGCGGATACCGCGAGGTCGTGGTCTTGCCTTTGCTCTATCGGTCCTTTAGGGTTACATTTACCCAAGGAAACGAAAGACAAGATTTGGGTGAGGGAGTATATTGAAATTTTTTCATTGTTGCCTTTGGAGCAGTCCTTCGAGGTATCGGATGATACTAAGAAGGACTCGGGTAAGAAGGAAGAGGATGAACGGAAAAAACGGTATTGCAAACTGCCTAGAACATTCACTAATTGGTTCCAGGCATTTGTGATCTATGCTAGTGTGATGGCGGACAGGTTCCCGGACCAAGGGGCCCCATTGTTCTGCTATTTAGATGAGATCGCTGCTGTGCAGCGGACATACGGGGGGATGGCTTGGTGGAACTACGACGAGCACTTTCGTCAAAGGCTCACCGTGAAACCTGATATGAAGTGGGATGACCGCAACATGGGTCTGTGGTTAAAAGTGATGACTCCTTTACGGGCCTCTCAGCCCTTTCGGCCCATGGCCGGCGGCTCGGCGGCTGCCAACTCGTCTGCGGTGGGAAAGAAGGGTTTCTGTTTTGCGTTCAACGACGGTCAATGCAAATGGGGCAGTACCTGTAAATTCAGGCATGAGTGCTCCGGCTGCGGAGGGGCACACGCTTTCGCTAAGTGTTTTAAGAGAGAAAAGGGACAGGGGAAGCCTGATATGCCGGAAAAAGGGGGCGTCGCCAATCAGAGTGCAAAGGATGGAGCATTGGTTAGGTCAATACGGCAATGAAAGGGGTTGCCGGGAGAAGGCGGCTGTCTTACTCCATGGCTTTACTTTTGCTTTTATTATACCTTCTGTTGGTGGTTCTGAGCGTTTTGAGGGTAATTTGAAGTCCGCGAGGGAGTGGCTCCAGGTGGTTCATGAAAAATTGTTAAAGGAAGTTGGTTTGGGTAGAATGGCAGGGCCTTTTGATGCTTTGCCTTTCCCCGGTTTACGGATATCTGCTTTGGGAGTGGTTCCGAAGCGGGAGGCTGGAAAATTTCGGCTTATCCACCACTTATCGTTCCTAAAGGGGAACTCTGTAAACGAAGGTATTCCTCCTGAGCTAGTCTCAGTGAAGTATGCTTCTTTTGACTCGGCGGTGGAGCTGGTTCGGGTAGCTGGAAAACATGCTTTGATGGCTAAGGTGGATATCGAGGCAGCTTTCAGACTTTTGCCAGTTCACCCTAATTCTCAGCGTCTGCTGGGTTGCTGTTTTGAGGGTTGTTTTTTTGTGGACCTCTGTCTCCCAATGGGGTGTTCGATCTCGTGTTCGTTATTTGAGACTTTTAGTACCTTCTTGGAGTGGGTGGTCAAAAAACTTTCTGACTTGTCGTCCGTAGTCCATTATTTGGACGATTTTTTGTTTGTGGGCCCTGCAGGTGAGGCAGTTTGCGCCGTGTTGAGGGACACGTTTTACCAGATTGCTGATGACTTAGGTGTTCCGATTGCCTTTGACAAATCTGAAGGTCCAGTGACATGTTTGAGTTTTTTGGGGATCACGCTGGATTCTGATCGAATGGAGTGTAGGCTCCCGCCTGACAAAGTGGAGGATTTAATTATGGTAATTAATTATTTCCTATCTGTCAAAAAAGTTAAATTGGTGGAGATGCAATCGTTGCTGGGAAAGCTTAATTTTGCCTGCCGTATCATCCCGGTGGGGAGGGTTTTTTGCAGGAGGCTTTCCCTGGCAACAGCAGGGATTGGTCGTCCTCATCATTTCATTAGGTTGACTTCACCGCTTAAGAAGGATTTGGGTTTGTGGACTGTTTTCCTGGCTCATTTCAATGCGGCTGCATTGATCCAGGATCCAAGGGCCTCGGCTGAGGAATTGGGGCTGGTGACGGACGCAGTGGGAAGCAGTGGTTTCGGGGCCATATTTGGGCACGAATGGTACACCTCAAAGTGGCCAATGGGGTGGAAGGGCTTGGACTTGATTAAAAATTTAGTGTTTTTGGAACTATTTCCTTTACTGGTGGCTTTGTTTGTATGGTGCAAAGACTTGAGGGATTGGTCTATTTTGTTCTCGACTGACAATTTGGGAGTGGTGTCTGCTGTTAACTTTTTGTGTTCTTCATCTCCTCCAGTAGTTAGGCTCTTGAGGGTTTTCGTCCTGCAATGTATGAAATTGAATGTGTTGGTAAGGGCGCAGCACTTGCCAGGTGCACAGAACTCTATTGCTGATGCGCTTTCTCGTTCGCAGTGGCGGTGATTTCGGAAAATGGCGCCATGGGAGGACGACAGGGGAAAAGATATTCCGGAGGTGTTGTGGACCCTTGGTACGGAGGACTTGCCGATTTGGTGAGGGCCTCCTTGGCACCGAGTTCTTGGAAAGCGTACTCTAACATATGGGAGTCTTGGGAGGAACTCCTTAGGCAGCATGGCGTGGTGGAGGGGGAGGCATCCTGTCAGAGATTGCTGCTTGAATGGATATGGAGTTGGAGTGTCAAAAATCTGTCTCCATCAGTAGAAAAACGTTTAGCTGCCTTGTCATTCCGTTTCAAATTGTTGAACGTGGTGGATATTACAAAATCCTTTTGTATTCGGCAGATTATTAAGGGAATGAAATGGAAGCGGCACCGGTCTGATGGCCGCCGCCCGGTTATTTTCTCTGTGCTTTCATTGTTGTGGAATGCATTGGGATTGGTGTGTGATTCGCCTTGCGTAGTCTTGCTTTTTCGCACAGCTTTCGTTTTGGCCTTTTTCTGGGCTTTTCACCTCTCTGAGCTGATTAGTGGATCACAAGCAAGTCATGGTGGTTTGGGTTGGTCGCAACTGGTGGTTACGGACAAGCAAGTGTCTATATTTTTGAGTCGGTCTAAGACCGATCAATTGGGGAAGGGCGCAAACATTTTGTTGTTCCCTACGGGGTTGTAAATTTGCCCGTGCCTTGTGCTGCAGCAGTTTATGATGTGTAGGCCTCCGGTTGGGGGTTCGTTGTTGGTGCACTTGGACGGCAGGGCTCTTTCGCAATATCAGTTTAAGGCGGTTCTAAGGAAGACCCTGGAGAAACTGGACTTGGATCCCAGGGAATTCAGGACGCATTCATTTCGGAATGGGGCTGCCACTGAGGCCGCTGGTTTGGGGGAAGAGGTCATCAAGAGTGTCGGACGGTGGCAGTCAAAATGTTTTCGTTCATATGTTCGCCCGCAGCGACGGGTGTGAGGGTTTATGTGCTGTTTCTCTTTATCATTTGCAGATCCGCTTCAAGTTTGGGTGGTGGGCCACTCTTTTGTTTACTGGGCGAAGAGAGCAGCTTTGCTGAAAGAAAACGGATTGCAGCTGGGTTTTGAGAAGGAGAAGGCGGTATTTCGGTGGTTTGGAGTGAGGGGCCTCCGGTGGGACAGCCTTTTGGCCACGGTTTTGGAGCATGCAAAGAATTTCCCCCCTCCACAGGTGTTGGTCATACACGCTGGAGGTAATGATTTGGGTTTCATACCCCAGAGAGACCTTGTTTGGCAGATTAAAAATGATTGTGCAAGGCTAAAAGTTTTGTTTCCGAAATTGTTGATTGTATGGTCCAATATAGTGCCGCGTCTGATCTGGTGGGCAGCCTGGGATCAATGTCGTTTGGATAACAGTAGGCGGAAAGTAAACAAGCTTGTAGCTTCTTTTGTGAAAAAAGTTGGGGGTGCAGTGGTTTACCATGATGATTTGGAGGATTTGGGTGTTGGAGAGTTTTATAGGCGCGATGGCGTTCATTTGAACGAGTTTGGGCTCCGGCTCTTCATTCTCAACATTCAAGAGAAATTGAAAATTTTGATGTGAGGGGTGGCGGA
>CAJPDP010990731.1:0-10679 GCA_905336975.1 Bombina variegata variegata
TGCCATTTTAAGCAACTTTTTAATGTACTCCTATTATCAAATGTTCTTCATTCTCTTGGTATCTTTATTTGAAATGCAAGAATGTAAGTTTAGATGCCGGCCCATTTTTGGTGAACAACCTGGGTTGTTCTTGCTGATTGGTGAAAAAATTAATCCACCAATAAACCAGTGCTGTCCAGGGTTTTTTTTCAAATAAAGATAGCAAGAGAATGAAGAAAAATTGATAATAGGAGTAAATTAGAAAGTTGCTTAAAATTGCACGCTCTATCTGAATCATGAAAGAAAAAAATTTGGTTCCGTATCCCTTTAAAAAACTATCTCCAGATATCGCCTTTTTTACAAGAAACACATCTGAATAGCGCTGAGGCAGATAAACTAGGATTTGGTTGGATTAGAGAGGTGATTTCTACCCCTGCAGTCGGTAGGAAGAGAGGGGTGGCGGGTGTTTTTAGTAAAAAAATTGAAAATAAAATAATCTCTCAGCATAAAGATAAAAAAGGGAGATTTCTGATTGTGGAAATAGAAATAAATGGTCTTGCTTATATATTCTGTAATTTGTATGCTCCTAATGAATATCAACCAGCTTTCTGGGAAAATCTATATTCTAAACTTGAAATTGATAGTAGGAGGAGATTTTAATAGTGTATTCAATCCTTACCTAGATCGGCTCAAAACATTAAAAGCAAACAGATAATAAAAGGAAGCTAAATTTGAACTAATTTTACCAAAAATCTGAAATTAAAAGATATATGGAGGTTGCAGCACCAAGATGAACAATTGTATACGTGTGAATCAAGGTCACATAAAACCTTATGAAGAATCGATATGTTCTTGGTGAGTGAATCTCTTCTGGGAGCTGAAATCTCATCTAATATTTTGAATATATTGATTTCAGACCACACAGTTATTTAATTAACTATACAATCTAGTCAGAACTGGAAAAAAACAATCTGGGAATTTCTTTTTCCCATCATACCTGCTCACTAATACCAGATTTAGAAATTGGTTATCTCATAAATGGAGGGAGTTTAAAGATTTTAATAAAGACTATTTCCCGAAAACTGAAATCTTCGGCGAAAGCCTTTTTTAGAGGAGAGATTAAAGCCTACATGTCTAAAAGGAACAAAATGATTGGGAGAAGAGAGATACAGCTAGCTAAACAATTGAAGAATAAATATACATGATACATAGAAAAACCAGATAGACCCAATAGGACAGATTACCAAAAAGCTAAGCTAGAGAGAGAACCTTTTCTAAACCAACAAATAATACAAACAGAGATTAAAAATAATGTACTATTTAATAGACACTTGCCAAAAGCAGCCAAATTTCTATCAAATCTTGTTAAAAGTAGGAAGAAAAATAATTATATAGGGACCATTACAGTGGAAGGTAAAAAATATACGTCACCTAAAGATGATAAACTAATTTATCATGATCCAATTTCTTCCTTAAGTATAAATGGTTTGCTATCCTCAAGTATAACTCTACAAAAAGGAACTAGACAAGGCTGCTCCTTGTCGCCGTTACTCTTCAACATCGCTCTTGAACCCTTAGCGATTATATGTAGGGAAAAATTAGTAGTCTTTCTTATAGGTAAAAGATGTATAATTATTTGCCTCTATGCAGACGATATACTCTTTTATGTAGGAAATGCCAAATTTAATATTCCCATTATTTTAGACATTATCACTGAATATAGTAAATTCTCGGGATACAGAATCAATCTTACTAAGTCAGAAATACTCTGGATCATTAAAAAAAAGATAGTCAAATAACTAATCCATTTGCACAAGCAAAAGGGAAAATTAAATATCTCGGAATAATATTATCTAAAGATCCAGAGAAATGGTATGAGCTCAATTTCTCATTTCTATGGCAGAAATGTTTTTTAGATCTTAAAAACTGGGCCCGGCTCTCTTTAACTCTATCGGCCAAGATTACATTAATCAAAATTATTATCTTCCCAAAAATACTCTTTCTTCTTCTGCAAAACATCCCGATTCTTCTGAATAGGAATATCATTCAAAAGTTTAATTCCCAGTGTTCAAGCTTTTTATGGGGTAAAGGGAAACCTTGGATGTCAATAAAAAAATTAACTCATCTTAAGGAGCGTGGAGGGTTTGCACTTCCCAATATTACGTTTTATAATCTGGTATGTTTGGCCAAGATCGCAATTAACTGGCTCACTGGCACAGACATAATCACAAATTCCGTGGAAGAAGTTCTGTGCTCACCATACTCTTTAAGAGCTCTTCTACATTTGAAACTATCCAATTTAAATAAAAAAAGGTTTACTGAAATATTCATTTCTTAATATTTTAGTAGCCTGGAATAAGATTTGTCAAACTTTGCATATTAACAATAGTGTCTTTCTATACCTTCCAATTCAGGGTAATCCCGATTTTGAACCTGGACATAACCTACAGGTTTTTAAAACCTGGGCTCAAAAAGGCCTAAACTTTATTTTTTAACTAACAGACGAAATTGGTCAAAACCTTTGATACACTGTCATTAGAATTTGGGCTGGATAAAAAACAGTTTTTTGCCTACTTACAAATCAGACACTATATCAACAGTCATCAAATTATTAACTCCAATCCATGGACATTGGAGGATATGGATGGAATTATTGGAATTTATCGTTCAGGAAATTATTCTATAACGACGCTGTATAAACTCCTACTAACATATGACGCTAAAGATAAAATATTAGAGTTCTTTCAGAAATGGTGAGTGGATTTTTACAATCTTAATCTTGATTCTTTCAAACATAGTCTTGGTTGTGTAGCCATGTATACATCGGCTATCTCATTTAGGGAATCATATACAAGATTAATAAATAGATCATACATTATACCCAGTAAAATGACCAAATGGTGTACACAGAGTAATCTTGTTTGTTCCAGATGTAATTTTACTAGAACAGATTTACTACATGCCTTCTATTATTGTCCTAAGATTAAAAAATGTTGGGCTAAAATTGCCTATTGGTTAAATAAATTTATTCCTGTTAAGATTAATTTTGATGCAAAAACAGTAATATTTTTAATTACTCAGGATCAAATTCAAAATAAACATTTAATGAACACTGGTATTCTGACTGCTAGACAAATGATTTTAAGAACTTGGAAAGATAGAAGTGCACCAACCATAGCAGTATTCATTAAGAATATACTATTTCAGTTGGCAGTAGATCAACAAGACCCGTTGATTTATCTAGATAATAAACCTAAGGCCTTTTTGGCTAAATGGGAAAATTTTATCATATCTCTCCCTTTAGAGACCCAGTCATAGATTCTATATCCTCTCCGTGCCTCCCCTCTCTTCCTCCAGCTTATACAGTTAGATTGCTATCCCCCACATTGGGGGCAACTAGGAAGTTAGGAATTTAGTCCCTTCCTCCCTCTCCCTCCTCAATACATATATTGGGGGGGCTTTTTTTGTTATGTACTCTTGAAAAATCTCCAATTCATGAGAAAGGTTTAGCTGGTTCAATTTGAACCCAAAAAAGAGGTAAATACATTTCCAGCATAAAGCTAAGGCTTATCTTTGTTTTTGTCTATTTGTTTAACTATAATCTTGTGTTCAAGCTCATCTTGATATATTTGATAAGGTGTCTTGTATCTTTTTCTATGAAATGTTCAGTTTTTTATGGTATTGCAGGTTTGGTTTGGTTTAAGTATGGAGTTTAAGTGTAATATCCATGATTTTGGTTGTTCTTGTTGACTTAATTATTTTCTTTGTTATGCACTTGACAATGTGCTTATGTATTTGTCCTTTCTATGTAATGCCATATTTTGTTATGATGTTCTTCCTAAAGCTTTTTATTTTTGCTGTATCAGGAATTGGAAAAAAAAAACATTTATTTATTTAATTCATATACAATTAAAAGCAAAATACACAAGTTAGCATTAGGTAGCAGCATAAAAAAACATCTAAAATAACATACATAGGGAGGTGTATCCCATGAAGAACATCAACAAATGAAATGGTCAATATTGACCACGGATTAGTTGATCCTCAACAAGAAAAATTAAGAAAACATACATGGATGGATCACAGCCAAACGAATGACTGTAATATGTGAGTCCTTTGAGGGTGTGTGAATCTTAGGGAAAAAAAAAAAAGGGGATGTGAATCGTCCTGCAAAGTGAAAAAAATATATAAGAATATAAAAAAAATATATGTACGTGTACATGTTAGAGAAAGTTTATAAAAAAGTGACATAGTGAAGAAAAAAATTAAAATGTGGTTATAATCCTATGAGGAATAAGAGGATATCCTTAATGTGATCCTTAGTAATAGTCCTAGGATAGTGGAGGACTCCGCTTCTAATTATCTAAAAATTAAAAAATGAAAAAGAACGATATGTGCAGAAATTCTTTAAGGTGTGTATCCAAATTAGTATACACTCACCGTGGGAAGATCTTGAGTCTCAGGGTCTGTGCGTCATTGTGTTTCGGCCCACTGAAAAAAGGACCCTTTCAGTGGGCCGAAATGCATTGACGCACAGACCCTGAGGCTTGAGATATTCCCATGGTGAGTGTATACTCATTTGGATGCACACCTTAAAGAATTTCTGCACATATCCTTCTTTTTAATTTTTAATTTTTAGGTAATAAGAAGCGGAGTCCTCCACTATCCTAGGACTATAACTAAGGATCACATTAAGGATATCCACTTCTTCCTCATAGGATTATAACCACATTTTTAATTAAATTTTATTTTTTCTTCAATATTTCACTTTTTGATAAACTTGAGCTAACGTGTACACGTACATATATTTTTCTCTTATTTTATATATATTTTTTCATATTTTTTCACTTTGCAGGACGATTTACATCCCCTCTTTTTTGATTTTTCCCTAAGATTCACAAACCCTCACAGGACTCTAACATATTCCAGTCATTCGTTTGGCTGTGATCCATTCATGTATTTTTTTTGGATCAACTAATCCATGGTCAATATTGATAATTTCATTTGTTGATTTGTTAATTTTCTTCATGGGATACACCTCCCTATGTACGTTACTGTAATTGTTTTTTATGCTGCTATCTTATTCTAACTAGTGTATTTTGCTTTTAATTGTATACAAATTAAATACTTTAAATGTTTTAACTGCCGTTTTCGGTCAATTATTAGCCTGACAACATAATTTAGCTTCTTTGGCGCTCCTATCAAACTATATATATATAGCACTTGCTTATTGGTGGGTACATTTAGCCACCAATCAGCAAACGCTACCCAGGTGCTCAACCAAAAATGGGCCGGCTTCCAAGCTTTACATTCCTGCTTTAAAAAAAAGATAGCAAGAGAATGAAGAAAAATTGATAATATGAGTAAATTAGAAAGTTGCTTAAAATTGCCTGTTCTATCTTAATTTTTAAAGAAGAAATTTGGGTTTAGTATCCCTTAAATCAACACGGTTAGATACAAAGAGGATGATTGATAAGCCCTGCTCTAACATGATTGGATCCAATTGCAATGATAGCTTATGCCGGGTGAACAGACAAAACTTGTCCACAGCATTTAATAAATGGAGCACATTCAATTATTTTGTATATAAGTATTATGATAATATACAAAAAGAGTCCCAGCACAAGCCAAAATAAATAAAAGTTCCAGGCTTTAATTCAAACGTATAAAAGCATATAATAGAGTACAGCCAAAAACTGCATAGCAATGACTGTCAATGACTATCAAATAAAAACATACCAGGAAGGGAAAGCTGAGCTCCTCACACAGCAGACATGTTTCGTGCTTACAAAGCACTTGTTCCCTGCCTGTAGGAGCTGCATCTGCATTCAGCTTAAATAGGCCACAGCTTATATATAGGCCACATATATATTTATACCCTTCTTAATTGTTGCAGATAATGTGTATCTACATATGGAATAAATGTCAAACAAAAAGAAGAGGTAAGGGATAGAGCACTTCACACAATCAGCATACTAAATATGTCATTTCACTTTTTGAATTTCACTTATTGAATTTACTATCAATGACAAAGACTTTAAAATTTATGTATATCTGTGTATCTCAATATGCATATTCAAGTATATAATAACCTTAATCTGTATTTCATTACAATTTGAATTTTATCATTAATAATAGATTAAACAAAATGTATATCCTATCACCTCCCTATACACATAGATCAATGTCCCTTATTATTATTATTATCATCAGGTATTTGTAGAGCGCCAACAGGTTCCGCAGTCCCTTCTAAAGTTTAGACCATAGGGTATTGAGGTGTTCAAGGTAAAAATTCAATATACCTCTCTTATATTTAATTTACTCTCACGATTCCCTCCCCTTTTCCTTCGGGGAATATAGTTTATGCTTTGTACAGACAATAGTGTGGAATCAGAGTTATGTAACTCTTTAAAATGCATAGCAAATGGGGTGTCTGAGACTGGATACTCAATGGATTGTACATGCTGAAGAAAGCAATCTTTTAGGGGTCTCTTGGTTCTCCCTACATATTGCTTAAAGCACCCCCTACAGGTCAAAAGATAGATTACATGTTTTGTCGCACAGTTTATGCAAAAGTTATGATTTCATTTAGTTTGGGTAGAGATAAAATGTTCCCCTTCCTTCACATAGTCACAGGTCTTACATATATTGTGTCTACATTTATAGAAACCTTTTCTCCGCTTAAGGAAGCAGGTTTGATTGACTCTAGGTAGATCTGAAGGTGATAGAAAATTACCAATAGTTTTTCCTTTCTTCAAAATAAACTGACAACCCTCATTAACTACTTTTTTAAGTATGGGATCTGTATGTAGAATGGGTAGACATTCCTTAATAACTTTACAAATACCCCTATATTCCAGGCTATAGGTGGTAATACATTTTGGTTTGTCATTTTTCTCTTCAATATATTTATTCTTGTACTGCATTAGTTTTTCCCTAGGTATAGACTCAACTTCTCCACAGGCTTTATCTAGAGTTTTTAGATTATATCCTCTTTCTTTGAGTCTTTGGTTAATTTTATCAGTCTGCCTGATGTAATTCTCCTCGTAAGTGCAATTTCTCTTGGCCCTTATAAACTGCCCTTTGGGAATTCCACGTACAGTGTGTCTCGGATGGCATGAATTGTAGTCAAGGATAGTGTTATCTGCTGTAGTTTTCCTATATAGCTCAGTCTCTATTACCCCTGTATCCACATGATGATGCCACTGAAGGTTATATCCAAAAAATGAATCCTGTCTCTATTCTGTTCTCCTACCAATTTATTGTCACAGTTGTTATTGTTTAAATAAGCACATAATTCATCCACATTTTCATTGGATTGCACAGAAGAAAATGTGGGTGAATTCTGTGCTTATTTAAACAATAACAACTGTGACATTAAATTGGTAGAAGAACAGAATAGACACAGGATTATTTTTTTGGATACAACCATCAGTGGCAATGTGGATACAGGGGTAATAGAGACTGATCTATACAGGAAAACTATAGCAGGTAACACTATCCTTGACTACAATTCATGCCATCCGAGACATACTGTACGTGGAATTCCCAAAGGGCAGTTTATAAGGGCCAAGAGAAATTGCACTAATGAGGAGAATTACATCAGGCAGGCTGATAAAATTAACCAAAGGCTCAAAGAAAGAGGATATAATAAAAAAAACTCTAGATAAAGCCTGTGGAGAAGTTGATTCTATACCTAGGGACAAACTAATGCAGTACAAGAATAAATATATTGAAGAGAAAAATGACAAACCAAAATTTATTACCACCTATAGCCTGGAATATAGTGGTATTTGTAAAATTATTAAGAATGTCTACCCATTCTACATACAGATTCCATATTTAAAAGGGTAGTTAATGAGGGTTGTCGGTTTATTTTGAAGAAAGGAAAAAATATTGGTAATTTTCTATCACCTTCAGATCTACCTAGAGTCAATCAAACCTGCTGGCTTAAGCGGAGAAAAGGTTTCTATAAATGTAGACACAATACATGTAAGACCTGTGACTATGTGAAGGAAGGGGAACATTTTATCTCTACTCAAACTAAATCTAACCATAACTTTTGAATAAACTGTGCGACAAAACATGTCATCTATCTTTTGACCTGTAGGGGGTGCTTTAAGCAATATGTAGGGAGAACCAAGAGACCCCTAAAAGATCGCTTTCTTCAGCATGTACGATCCATTGAGGATCTAGACTCAGACACCCCAATTGCTAAGCATTTTAAAGAGTTACATAACTCTGATTCCACACTATTGTCTGTACAAGGCATTGACCATATTCCCCGATGGAAAAGGGGATGGAATCGTGAGAGTAAATTAAATATAAGAGAGGTATATTGGATTTTTACCTTGAACACCTCAATACCCTATGATCTAAACTTTAGAAGGGACATTGATCTATGTGTATAGGGAGGTGATAGGATATACATTTTGTTTAATCTATTATTAATGATAAAATTCAAATTGTAATGAAGTACAGAGTAAGGTTATTATATACTTGAATATACATATTGAGTTACACAGATATACATAACTTTAAAGTCTTTGTCATTGATAGTAAATTCAATAAGTGAAATTCAAAAAGTGAAATTACATATTTTAGTATGCTGATTGTGGGAAGTGCTATATCCCTTACCTCTTCTTTTTGTTTAACATTTATTCCATATGTAGATACACATTATCTGCAACAATTAAGAAGGGTATAAATATATATGTATATGTACCTTTAAATTTTTACAGCTGTGGCCTATTTAAGCTGAATGCAGCTGCAGCTCCTACAGGCAGTGAACAAGTGCTTTGCAAGCACGAAACATGTCTGCTGTGTGAGGAGCTCAGCTTTCCCTTCTTGATATGTTTTTATTTGATAGTCATTATCAGTCATTGCTATGAAGCTTTTGGCTGTACTGTATTATATGCTTTTATACGTTTGAATTAAAGCCTGAATCTTTTATTTATTTTGGCTTGTGCTGGGACTCTCTTTGTATATTATGGATTTCTTGTTTGGGCGTTAAGGACGAATACGCAGTTTCCTGCACAAGACCACATGACGCGACACGTCATCCCCACTCTCCTATGTGCTGTATCTACACACGCAGAGGTTAGGACAGAGCGCACCGCTCACTTCCGTGTTTGTTAAGTATTATGATAGATGACCCAATAATCCCACCACACTACAAAACAACATTCAGAGCACCTACTAGCAAATCAAGCCACAAGTTACCATATTAAGCATAAGTGAGATAAGAGTACTTATAACAAATAGTAATTTTCCTTAAAAACAGATGACTATTACAAAGTATAACTAATGTTAATTATTTTAAGAAGAAACCTGTTTTGAGAGGGATATGTGTTTTAAATCATTTCAAAGTAAAACAGTGAACATTTTTGGATTAATGTGAATAAATTAGACACATGAAATAGTTTCACATTAGAAGAAATTTATTATGATAAGATAATTAAAATATTCTTGAGATTGGCATATGGCTATCCTGATCATAGAACAAGAATGTAATGCTTTTTATTAACAGAAGAAATGGATAAATCATCTAAAAAGCTTTTATCTGCCTTCAGATTTGCATAAATTAAGGCCATAAACGTGTATACGGATAATTGGAATTCATAAAGTAATCCAATTATTATCAATAGTACATTGAATTATTCTGGCTACAGAAAATTATCATAGAAAGCTATATTCCTGAACAACCATACTTATATTTCCACATAAATCGCTTTTAATGAACTTTCATGAAAATTTATAATTGAATGTAGTTCATAAATTAGTTTTTGAAATCATGTCTCTTTTTAGATTTTCTTTTTCAGCAAGTGTTAATTAGATACCTAAATTATTAAATACGTATTTCCATCAATGTAATTTCTATTGACAGCCTAGATTAATAGTTTTTAAATTTTAATAAAATTCTTAGTCAAAAGTTTAAACTCTCGGAAACTTAAACTTTATTGTTCATGAGAAACTTTAAACTTTATTGTTCAGTCTGTCAAAACCTTGTTTCTCCTCTAAACTGCTGGAAAAATGCTCGCTTGGACAGCCAATTAGATGCATTAGCAATTAAAATTGATTTCTATGCATATTTTCCCTCACAATAAGCTTATAACAGAGAAAACTATCAAGTGACAGCATTAAACAGAGGCATAAAGGCATTCCTGGCACATACAGTTTTTGTAAATGTTCTGCAAAGACCTTCCTAAATGAATTAATCATTCATTTCAAGAGTGCTGATTAATTTCTAGAGGGTTAGCATTTTCATTTACATATTTTTATTTTAAAAACCCCAAATTATGTTCTAATGCACCTAATTAAGCACATTAAGTGCCAGAAACAGTCAGATTGGGTAAAGGGGTTTAAACCCTTATAACTTTTTTGTGCAATATTATTTGTGAATAATTTTTATTAGTTGGTGTTATTATGATTGTAACTGTACTTCTACATGTATTTAGAGACATGCATTTGATGATAGTTTTCATAATATCAAATACTGTATCGCAAATAAAATTGTTTGCATTTTGAAGTAAATTCAATAAAGCTCATGAATGCACTACATATTCAACTGGCTTAGTACAACAGAAAACTGGCGACACTTTTTTGTTTTGCGAAACAGTTAACCGGAGCTCTGAGGACATAGTAATCATTCTAGAGTAAATCGCGACTGTGCACAACCGATTGTGTTTACTTTCAACTTG
>CAJPDP010991490.1:0-13785 GCA_905336975.1 Bombina variegata variegata
ATGCTCTACGCTCCCTTTTTGGAGCCTAAAGCAGCCATTCTGTGAACTCTAAATACCAGCGGTATTTAAAAGGTGCAGGGAAAAAAAAGCACGCGTAGCTAACGCACCCCTTCTAACGCAAAACTCTAAATCTAGCCGTCCGTTTATTAATGATTTTGAAAATTAATCTTCAACAAATATATAATTACTGTCTCATTGGGCATCTTGTATTCTGTATCTGATTCAGATTGTGTATTATGTACAATATATCAGCTGCATTAGCATCAGATTTTGTCTATCTTGTACAGTGAATCAGTCATATTTTCTGCATCTTGTATACTAAATCAATTTCAGATTTGTTTCAGTGTCTTTCAAGGTCATTTTTCTAATATACATTTTGAGCCTTACTGCAGATTCCCGTTCTGACTCATTAATAATTTTAAGCAGCCAAGTATGACTACAAGATGATATTATACCTCTATTTATAGAACCATAGCACAAAAAGCAGGAAGGAAAAGGTACATTTATTAAATGAATAATCTTGTGTACTGAAAGTAAATAGTAACCTGCCATAAGACATTTTGATTTCAGTAGCTTACAGGCATCCCTGATTTCCACTCAATTCCTGAACAAACCGCAGTGGTGGGGGGGGGGGGTTCTTCCTCTTTACACCTCAGAAAAACAGTCCAATCTACCTAAAATTTTGTATTCAAAAGCACCTGCTCTGTGTAGTTTACGACTCCCTAGAGGATTTCACGTCTGACCTCAGGCATGTAATCTTGCACCACATTTTAATTCTAGAAATATATATACAAAAAGAAAAGATTTGTTGAAGTAGGGAATTTAAATGGTTTGACAATTCTTAGCAGAAGGTTGTCAGCCTATTGGAAACTAAAAATGATTTCATGCAATTACAAGAATGATGCTACCCATACTAATGGGCTGTTTTTAAACTGGGTATTGCTATTTAATTTAGCAGTGCAATTCAAAATAATGAACTTAACATCCACACAACCTTGAAATTCTATTGTGAGCACACACAGTAAAAAAAAACTGCATTATCAGGTCAGCATCATTTAACATGCAACATCAAAAGGCATAATTTAAATTAATTCCCATCCAATGCACACATTTATTTATTTCAGTGTTCTGACAATAGACAGCACAAAACAGTGTTGGTTGAATCCTATTCACTCCAGCAATCTCCTGTAAGCTATGTCTTGCAAGTAGTATCTGGGCCTCAATTATATTGGTCAATGTTGTACAGTTTATGCACTCAAGCCAAGAACTCAATATTTAAAATATACAATTGCTATAAGAGTCTATGGGAAGAAAAATGCATATGGTTATGCATGATCATATGTATTCAAAGTGTTTGTGACTCCAGTGAAATGCATTATTATGTTAATAATTAATAAATCATGGGGCTGTTGGAACGGAAATATTTTATAACATAAAATGGCACAGATAGAAGCAGGATTACTAACATTCACTCAAGATGTTTGTGATTCCAATAAAAGGAATTGTAAACGTGCAAATCATTATTGTATTGTGTGGCAGTTAAAACTAAAAAAAGAGTGATACATAAAGAATGATTGGATAATGCTACAATTAATTCTTATCTAAACAGTGATACATGTCAGCTATTTTAGTCTGAAAAGGGACATAAAACAGGTTGAGATCTGTGCATATCCTAATTAATTAAAAAATAGTTTGCATTAAAAAAATGTTTAAAAATTGCTGCCAAGTATTTAAAATAATTTTCAAAAATAAGCAAAATGAATTAGATAGCTAAGCTGCCTGGAGCAGCCAACTCCACCCACCCTTATCAGTGTTTAGACACGGGCATTGTATTTCAACTGAGTTCACAGCTTCTAGGCATGCTCCAGCAGATAATACCTATGTGTTTTTGTATTCTACCAAAGCAACAAAATATATAGATACAGCCATAAAAGGAATTTGTGGGGGAGTTAGAGCTTTACAATTCAGAAACTAAAAAGAAAGGGTTAATGGTGAGGCACTGCAGTATAAATTTGCAGGTAAAGTAATTCAAGTACATATTATTATATTTTGTCTCTATCCCAACTTGTTTTATGTCCCTTTAACAAAAAATACAAATTAACATAAAAAGAAAAGTTAAACTATTTTAACTTTTAACTACACTTTAAAAAATGTATGTAAAAAGCTAAATTGTAAAATAGCAATTATTTGTCTGCAGGCAAACAAACCCAGACCAAAACCTGTCCATAATCCCCTAATTTGTCCCTACTACAAATGATTGACCAATCGTGCACCTGGACCATACCAACCACATCTGTAGACCATTCTCTACCCTCAAGTCACTTAACCCTATCCTGTCCTGTCCAGAAATCCCTAACCTGCCCAGAGTATGCAAATGATTGACCCATCCTGCACTTAGACCATCTGTGGATCTCCTACTCCCCAGATAACTCAAACCTATCTCATTCTAACTCTTCCCTAGTCTCCAAATCCTATTTAAAACATAAGGAAGAATAAAGATGCACATGTATCTTTGATAAAATATCTATGTTAAGACATAAAGTTGTGAAGCTCAAATACTTTATATCATGTGCAAGAAAAAGCAGCAATTACACATGGCAAAGTATAAAACAATGTATGGAAAGTTTAAACCTGCATAAAATGATATTAAAACTAACATGAAATGTGTGACTGTGCATAACTAATAGTGAATGGTTTTCTTATTGAAAAGAATAACATTGTATGCTCTATTGGTTGTTATTCTCTACAAGTAAGGCCAGAAGATTTGGATTTGACCCCTTGGGTGAAGCCTACTATACCACTGTACAAGTAGTTACCGAGTCCATTTAGATTGTTTGTGTCAGGGAATGATCCCTTTCCAGTTTGCCAATCTGGGAGTTTATCATATTCCTCATAAAGAGATAAATCCTGAATAGAATGTTGCTTAAAATAAGTAAAATGTCCAAACTCAGAAGGAACAAAGCAAATAAGAGAGTGCAGTATCCCTTGAATCATAAAAATTAACCAGCCAATAAAAGAGCAATATTCTCTCAGAGTAGCTGTATGTACAGTGTTTGCAAAACTACATATGTTTCTCCCCTTTAAGATTTCTTATAGCGCTTAAGAAGATTGCTGTAGTGTTATGTTGTGTTAAGTCAATGGGGTATATTTATCAAGCTCTGCTGCTCCATAACTTGTCTGCCTGATCGTGTTGATTGACACCCCCTGGTAGTGGCCGATTGGCCGCAAATCTGCAGGGAGCGGCATTGCACCAGCAGTTCACAAGAATGTCGGCATTTATTGATGTGCGGCGGACATGATACGCTACTTCGTATCATGTCCACTCGCACATAGTTAAATATGCCCCCATATGTAAATGCTGTAGAAATAAATGTAATAAGATTTTCTTTCTTTGAGCCCTGTAATTTTATTATCACTGCACGGTAGTGAGGGCATTTGCATCTTTTAAAGGATCATTAGTTATTACAGAATTACATAACCAACAAGTACATAATAAAAAGACAATGCAATAACACTTAGAACATTTATCAAGCTGTGGATGCAGCTTTGGAGTTCCATTGGTGCAGGCGCAGGCAATAGTTAAGAAGCAGTGGTTATCAGACTGTTGTTTCCTAACCTATTCACCAGCTCTGAGCTGGCAGTTTGCAATCACCCCAGATTATTCCGTCTGGGGTGACAGTCCCTGCTCATGTGCAAGCAGGGTGTAACGTTGCATGGAGCGAGCCTTGTCTGTCTGACGTTTGTTAAATGTGGCCCTTACACTTATTTTTAAAGAAACAGTAGAGTTTTTTCTGACTACTTTAAATATGTCTGCTTTCTGTATCATGTGACAGCTATCAGTCAAATACAGACTAGTATATGTACACTGTGAACTCTTCCATGCTCAGTAGGAGCTGGGGCCTCAGAAAGTGTGCACAATTTGATAATGGAAGTAAATTGGAAATTCTATTAAAACTGTTTTTCTGCCCTGCTCTGCAGACTCCCTTGGTCTGAATCCTACCTGCCTCTCACTTCTCTCTTCCCCTAGATCTGCTTTACACACCAACCCTCCTCCCTACTACATCTTCCTTTTTCCTCTTTAACTCTTCTAGATGGTTTGACCTCTTAAACTTTTTGAAATTGGGTGACCTCTAAAACTCATCCAGAGGGGATGACCTCTTAAATTCGTCTAGTTGGGATGACTTCTAAAACTCATCCAGAGTGGATGACCTCTTAAATCCGTCCAGTGGCGATGACCTCTTAAACATATCCAGAGGGGATGACCTCTTAAACTCATCTGGAGGGGATGGCCTCTTAAACTCGTCCAGAGAGGATGACCTCTTAAACCCATCTGGAGGGGATGACCTCTTAAACTCATCCAGAGGGGATGACCTCTTAAATTCTTCCAGAGGGGATGAACTCTAAGACTTATGAACTGCAAAGCTGACATGGCCTCTGCCTCCTAATATATACTGTACCTCTCTTATACACCATCCAGATAGGCTATTGCTCAGACATTTTATAAGGAAAGCCTTTACTTGTTTTGTGTACGTTTTTCTACTGACCATTTTTATGAGTTTTTTTGGGTTTTTTTTTCTTTCTACTAATAATGGGTATATTTAGTAGTTACTACCTATTGATACCACAATAAATAATATTTTTTTAAATGCCCTTTAAAATGCTCACATTTAATTTCTCTCTTTAAGTTAACACAACAAAGAAGATTGTAGTACATATATTTCTTTTTTTTTTTTTATGAGCTTTATTGAAGTGAAAAGAAAAATACACAAAATTTTGCCAACATATGAAAACAATATTACACAGCAAGAGGTACATTGCAACAACATTATGGCAAGTAGAAAGTAGAGTTATTATACACTTCTAATTGGTTTTACTCTCACTCTTCTGACCACCGTCAAGAATGAGAATTTACAAGATGTAGGTTTTTTCAAAATTTTTGTAACTATTAAAGAGATATCAATATATATGATTCCAACAATCTGAATACATATACCTAAGGGGGAGGAGGGAGAAATAGGAAAGGAGAAGTTACTCACTGATAAGGATAGGGGAGAGAAAAAAAAGGGGGGAGAGAGGGGGGAGGGGCAGGAGGGGAAGGACCAGCATCTGCCGCTTAGCCGCCGTCAGACATCCCGCAGGATTCATATTGTGCCATGCCAAATCGCTCTCATCAATTCATAGGTGTCTAATTTATGCGTTTTTAAGTAGTGGTATCTCTCCAGGAGGAGAACCTCTTCGACCTGGGAATACCATTCCTCTATCGTAGGAGGGGCCTGTGTTTTCCATTTTTTGGGAATCAGTTTCTTGGCACTTGTAATTAATATTAACAGTAATGCTAGGTGTGCCTGACTTTGCATTTTTGGTAGTGTTAAGAAGAGTAATATTTCTGGTGAGTTTGGGATGTCAATGTTTAGTGTGGTATTGATCTTATTCAAGACCCCCGACCAAAAGGGCAGTAGGCCAGGGCAAAACTACCAGATGTGTAAAAGTGAGCCCTGTTCCCCACAGCCTCTTCAACACATAGGGCTCAAAGTTGAGTATATCCTATCCTATATCAAGGGTTGGCTTTATATTAGCTTATTCTGAGAGATAACCCTGCCGTTCTCGACCACTCCGTATACAGAGCCCTCCCGCATTTTATAAGCTCTAATCTTTCGATAACCTATTGAGTGAAACTGAAGCTCAGGGTTTTCAAAGACAGGTGTCAATGGGGAATGTCTAGAGGAGATGTGGGTAGAAGTTGCAACTGTCGCATCCCAATTACTAAAAGTTTCTTCCAATAGGTGATATTTAGATATGATTTTAGGTCTGAGTGAAGGGGGTAACCATGCAAGCATACCTACATTATTCACTTTGAGTATTTGTCTGTCTAAAATAATCCAGGCCTTGTGTTCGTTATTTTGCGACCATTCCACAATCCTTTGTAACCCCACTGCCCTTCTGTAGGAAGAGATATCCGGAAGACCTAGCCCTCCTCTATCTCTAGGTAGATGCATGTTTTGTCTTGATACCCTAGGTCTACTGTTAGACCAGATGAACTGATCAATCAAGTTTTGTAATTGACTTATATATCCCTTCGGGAGTGCAATAGGCAAGGTTTGTAAAAGGTATAGTATGCAAGGCAGAATGTTCATCTTAACCACTCCTATTTTACCTAACCAAGAGATATACTTGTTCTTCTATTTGGAAAGGTCTGCTGCTATTTCATTCCTAAGGGGTATATAATTATGTTTATAGAGATACGATGGTTCAGGTGTTAAATAGGTACCAAGGTATTTCAACTTGGTCCTTGCTATGGTGAGGCCAAGATCTCTCTGCAAGGAATTCACAACATCTGGGTTAGTATTAATATTTAATAACTCAGATTTATTGAGATTAAGAAGGAAATTCAAGGCTTCACCATACGCTTCAAGTTCCTTCAACAGCTCGGGGATAGATTCCAGTGGGTTGGTTAACGTGTAAAGAACATCGTCAGCGTAAAACGCCTGCTTGTACTCTGTACCATCCACCTTAATTCCCGTTATGTTAGTGTTGGATCTAATTTTTTGTGCCAGAACTTCTATTGATAGGGCGAAAAGCAATGGAGACAGGGGGCAGCCCTGCCTAGTGCCATTGCTAATATCCAGTGACTCCGAAAGAGTACCGTTGATCCTAATTTTGGCATTAGGGTTAGAGTATAATGCAAAAACAGTGTCTACAAAGGCCCTTCCAAATCCCATTTTCTCCAGGACCCCGCATAGAAAAAGCCAGCCCACCCTATCAAATGCCTTCTCCACGTCTGTGGAGAAGAGCACTGTAGGTATATTAGAGACTCTAGCATGGTCGATTAACTGTGTGACTTTGACAGTATTGTCCCTAGCCTCGCGAACTGGGACGAAACCTACCTGGTCTTTATTAATTAAATTTGGCAGTAGACTATTAGGTCGGGTTGCAAGAATTTTCGCTAGCAGCTTCATATCGGAATTAATGAGGGAAATGGGCCTATAATTCCCAGGGGAATCCGCGTTCTTTCCCGGTTTGGGAATGACCGTGATATGGGCCTCTAAAAGTGTCCGGGACAGGTAGTGATTATCCCTAGTCTCATTAAACAGGGCTAGAATGGGGCCTGCTAAGATATCCTTGAATTTTTTGTAGTAGGCCGACGTGAATCCGTCTGGGCCTGGGCTTTTACCTTTCGGGCAATTTTTAATGGCGTTAAAAAGTTCCTCAACTGTGATTGGTGCATCTAGAGTTTCTGATTCCTCCCTTGTCAGCATGGGGAGGTTTGTATCCTTTAGGTAAGATTCGATAGCAACTTCTTGCTGACTAGGAGAATCTTCATGGGGGAAGCTGCTGTATAACTATGTATATTGTATAGGGAGTGGTAATATTTATGAAATTCAGCAGCTATTTGTTTGCTGCTGTGTACAGTACATCCATCCGTGGTTTTAATAGAGTGTATATACGATTTAATCTGTCTCTTTTTAAGGGATCTGGCTAATACTTTTCCCGGTTTATTTCCTCCCTCATAATAATATTGCTTTAAGAGTAAGGCTTTTTTTTTATGCACTTCCCCTAGGTGTTTTTTAAATTCAGTCCTTAGTTCTGTCAGTTGTTTTTTAATGTCATTGTCAGATGGGTCTCTTTTATGTTTAGATTCGAGATCACTAATCTTCCCTTGTAACTCTAGATATTTAACTCTATATTGTTTATTAAGAAGTGCTTTATGTTTGATTAGGGCTCCGCTTAATACACTTTTGTGGGCTTCTCAAATTATCGCCTTCGATGATGAGGGGAATGTGTTGTTCTCAAAGTACTCCTTCAGAGATTTTTGTAGGTCATTGAGAATAACAGGGTTATCTAGCATGGTCTCGTCTAGTCTCCAAATTTGTTGGGTGACTGGAATGTCTGGCCACAAGACGAGCATGAAACCGGTGCATGATCAGACCAAGTGATATGGCCTATTGTACTCTGGTGTGTGATTGAGAGTCCGCAGGAGTCTGTGTAGATGTAGTCAATCCTTGAATAACTATTATGTGGGATGGAGTAAAATGAATAGTCTTTGGATGTGGGGTAAAATGATCGCCAAACATTGTGTAAAGCTGTCTTTTTGAGCGTTTCATTTACCTGGTTGATTGTGGAGGCCGGTGTACATGTGACTACTCATGAGGTGTCCATAATTGGGTCTGAGACCAAATTAAAGTCCCCAGCTAAAAACATAATCCCTCTGGAGTGTTCTAATAAGAGGTCAGTGATCTTTTTCATGAATATCTTGTGTCCATTACTAGGGGAGTACACCGACGCCAGAGTGATAAAGTTGCCATAAAGAGTCCCTACCAGTATTATATAGCGACCGTCAGGGTCTCTCTCGATATGCGTCATTATAAAAGGGATAGTTCTGTGGAAAAGTATGCCTGCCCTGATGCAAAGTATGCCATAGGAAACAAAGAGTTATGCCATTTAGGTTCTTTTCCTTTTTTGTAATGCGTTTCCTGCATAAAAATAACATGGCTATTTAATTTGTTTAATTCTTTGAAGGCTATGGAACGCTTGCCTGGATCATTAAGACCCTTCGCGTTTATGGTGGTAAAGTTAACGGAATGATCCTTAAATTTGCTAGACCCAAGCTGTGCAGCCATCATGGGAGGGAAATGCAAGGGAGGGGGAAGGAGAAAAAAAAAAGGGGGGGTAAAGAAGGGGAGAGAAAGGGGCAGAGAGAGAATTAAGTTGGAGGCAAAGTAGTAGAGGGTAAGGGGATATAGTACAAGTTCAAATGGGAAGTAGCAGTTGTGTACCCCAAAAAGGTATTGACTTCAGATTCAAATAAACAAAAAACAATGTTAAGCAGTGGTGTAACAATTGAGGTTATCTTTTGGTTACTGAATTTTCACAATATAATTAACAAATACAAACAAGAAAAAGAAAAGGGGAAAAGCCCCAATGCTGACGTAAGTTATAAAAACAATGTTGATTTTATAGCACATTCTAAACTTGGTAAACTTGTTAAGGCGACTGGGAGAATGTCAGGCCCAATGAGTCCCAGTAAAACTCACTATGCTATTGATAAAGTGGTACAAAAAGTGACTATTATATCTCAATGAGTGACTTAGATGTTATTAAAAAAAAATGAAATGAAAAAGTGGTTGTTTAATTCTAGTACCTTTTTTAAAAAATATTTAACCTTACTGCATTTTATGTATACATTCTATATAAACTAGCAGTGAGTAGTATGTATGTTTCCCATCCTAAGGCCTATAAGAGCATTGTGTGAGCATCTTATTCCAGAAAACATTCTAATTCCTGAGGGCAGTTTTCCTGTCCCACTTTTCTAGGTTGGGAAAAGAAGTGTTCGGTTAATAGGAGGGGGAGATATGTTTACATAGTGCAACCTTTCATTATTTGAACTACTCAGCAACGTTGCTTCTATAATAAGGTATTTAGCACCCTGATATTCAGTTGTTATACATATTCTGTGTACCCTATCTAGGTCCTCAATAGGCATACTGCCCAGGGGGACCCATATTCATTACTTCACTAAGGGACGTATGACCAAAGTAATCATTTCTAGTTTTTCCCTGTGATATATTAATTTTGTAAGGGGATATACCCCTGTCTTAACCATCCTAAGTGGGAGTGAAGATACATACTAGTAATAGATGAGTTACGTCCTGGCCTAGCGTCCTGTGTAATTTTAACCTTAACACAAAAATACTAAAACATCATGCAATATGCAACAAAAATACATGAGTCCATAAATCCCTTCAAGGGCCATCTCAGCCCCAATTAGATATCCTATGGAGGGAGAAAGAAAGAGAAGCCAGAAGGCTCAACAGTACGTTACCCATTAGCCTCCTCAGGTGTAACAGCTCTTGGAAGCCGCTGTGACGATGTCTCCGCTGTAAAAGAGGGTCTGTCAAGAGATCCAGGTTGAAGTGACAGTGACTCAAAGAAGACCTTCTCATCCATTCCCGGTCTAAAGATGGCAGTTTTATTGTTGTTGGAAGCAATGATGGATACAGGGAACCCCCATCTGTATGGGATCCTGCAGTTCCGCAGTATTGCGGTGATATGTCCCAGCTCCCTTCGCTTTTGAAGAGTTATTGGTGATAAATCAGAAAAGATTTGTATCTCCTCACCCACGTGGGTAATGGGGTGTTTCTTTCGGGCGCCTTGTAGGATCTCTTCCTTATCCTTGTAACTAAGGAACCGAACAATGATGTCCCTTGGCGGTGCTTTACTAGGAGGTTTGGGTCTCAGGGCCCTGTGAGCCCTCTCAATTGGGACGTCAGGTGAAGATGGAGAATCTTTTATTATCCTGAATAACGCTTGAAGGTACCCTCCTATGTTCTGTGGGGCAACAGATTCCGATGCCCCCGAAAACGTAAGTTATTCCTGCGGCCTCTGTTGCCTCCAATTTATCGTTAAGATATTGCAGGTTATCCGTATGGTTTTGTATGTCCGAGGTATGTTGTTTTAAAGTAGATGAAGACTCATTGTTGGACCTTTCTACTGATAGTACTCTTGTCTCAAGAGCAGCAATATCGTTCCTCAGGTCCCCAAATAGGCTCCTCATCTCGGTAAGAACCCCCTTTATATCTTCCTTAGAGGACAAATGGAGAATATCATCTTTAGTGAAAAATTTAGAGTTATTAGGGTTGCTGTTCAAGGCTACCGGTTCCTGATTACCAAGTGAGTCTGCCATAGCTCCCTCTGGCGCCTCCTTAGCTGATTCCAGAGATTTAAGATATTGGCTCATGGGTTTGTGATTTGCCGCTTTCTCTCCCTTCTGCGGTTTCTTATTAGGCATGCCCTTGCAGTTGTGGGGATAGACCCAGTTAAAGCGAAGAGTGAATATGGGTGCAATAGGTAGTGAAGTAAGCACCTTCAGCAAGTGGAGTTGGTCAATTTGGCATAGGTGTCTACACTTTTATGAAAGACCTGAGTTGTAGTCTGATCTGTCTTTGTGCAAGGCCTGATTCAAAGTATATACCTGGTGCTTGAATTATAATCTAGCCAAATGTGTCTCTCTTTTTTCTGTTTATGGGGATTCCATGTTTGCCTTAGCCCCCTTAAACTTTTTCTGGAGTGTAAAAATGGGACACAGCTTATCCTGATGATGGATATACAGTTATCTCCTTACCCTCTTAGGTGTCTGCTTGATGGGTGTAGTGACTTGTGGGTATAGTTATAGTGTCTCTCAATTGGGCCTAGGTATATCGCCCACTTCTGTCAGTCACAAAAGGGTTAAGCCCGCTCTCTATGTGCCGAGTATTATTAGTGAAATGCAGTGCACCTATTTAGCAGCTTACCGGTAGGATATTTTCCCAATCCGCAGTCAGTCTATTGCCTTCCCGTGCCTCCTATGCTTGATTGCTATTACTCTTGACCATTCAGAGATCGCCAAGTAAGTGTCGAACAAAAAGGCCGCTCTGCCGTTGCGTACTTTCTTCTTCTGGCGGCTAAGAGTGTTATAAGTGCTCCCTTCCTTGATTATGCCACAAGTACTCCTAAGTGTACGAGTGGTCCTAGAAGCTATCTCCGTTCTCTTCACCAGTGCGGTAGTCCTCCAAGAGCTGTGACTTTGCTGTTGCAGTCACTACTTGTTATGCAATGTCGGAGCTTGCTCTCCACGTGGGGTTCTGTATTTTCGTGTCAAATCTCCTCGGTAGTGATACTTCTCCGGGTAATCTTCATATACCTTCTCAGGCAGTGTCCCCCTTAGTCGGAAGTATTTGTCGCCAGTTTATTACAGTAGCTTTTGTGCTAAAATAGCTAGATTATCAGCCTTGGTTGCAGGAGTCCTACTAATGTGCGACCATCTCCCTGCGTGGTCATGCTCCGCCCCCCATATATTTCTTTTTATATCAGAAAAAAAACCCTATCAGAGAGATAGAGACAAAGAAATGTTCTTACAGCACAAGAGTTAATAAGTACACAATAAAATATAACTTTTACTCATAATTCTTTAATAATAGAGTACAAATAGGCTATTGTAGCGTGACAGAAAAAAAAACCATTAAAAACACAACTGTGTTGTAGAAACTTGATACTAGTTTTACAATGTTGCTAAACTCTGCTTAGGTACGGAGGGGTAATGTAATAGGAGGTTAAGGATAAGACTGCTATATTAAAGAAAAACCTCTAATTGGGATCAATGCTCTGTATCCCCTATATTGGCGTAGAGTAGCTGTTCCTTAAATAATATTATTATGAAACCCTTCCCATCCTTCCCCCCATCCCAAAATGGCAATATTGAGAGCTACAGTTTTTAAAGTAAAATAAGTTTTATATTAGAGTTTACAACAACAGAGTGCTATTTAAAAATTAAGGAGAATGCCACTGACCCGGTCGCGTTTCACTATACACTTCCTCAGAGGGGTCAGGTGCACCGTTTGATAGCACTGGTTATCGGGTTGATGAGCCCACCTTCTACGTTCTGATTGGTAAGTGATGTAATGGAGGAACTTTACTATTGGTGCATTCGGATGTCAATCCAAGCTGTATTCCGGACATTTACCAAGCATTAACTGTTGATTGCCCAGGTTTTAAGAGGAGATCATACGGATATGTAATTTGTGCACAAATTAAGCATAGATGCGGTTGCTTAGCGATTGTGATTTAACTGCTTTTATCCTTTGTTTGTGGATATCAGGGTATTGGCTATACTGGCAGTAAGTAAGAGATAAAACATTATCACCTATTGATATATTAAATCTTTTCCGACATGAGGATACAAACTCCAATATGATAATTATTATTAAAATATGTTTTTTCTGAAATAAAATAAACTGTGGGTGAAATAAAGAAAAGTGAAGAAAATGTTAAGCATGTGTTTAATGAAAACAAATAATGCAAAATATTATAAACTTGTGTGACTAAAATATTTTCTGATGCCGACTCAAAAATAGTGAACTACCATAACTGTGACATTATAATTAACTGGGGTGATACATATCAAAAAGGAAAAGTTGAAAATTGTGTTAAAAGTGAAAATAATAAGTGTGTGACTATAAATCGCACAATAAGAGAGTGTGTGATAAGTGACTGGCTGTGCAGACAAAATATAATAATTTGAAAATAAAATTGTATCAATTTATGAATTTTGCATAGGACATTAACCTTATGGGAGAGAAAAAGAGGAACATTGTAGCCTATAGATGTGTCAGGACCTTCCTATTACTTCCGCTTGTTTCTTGTTACACTGTACCTTTAAGTCTAACTAGCCTTCAGTGCACTATTTAAGGCTCCTCCTTCCAGCACTCAATGCTGGATTATTGAAGAATACCTGTTGTACTTGTACCAGTCTTTTTGCACTAACCTAGTTCTGAGTTCCTTATTGCAGTTCTAACTCATATAATCTTTTTCCTTGGATAACTTATTTCCTCAGTTCAGCTGACACGGACAAGTTTCACTGCAACACTAATCTGACGTCATTAGCTACCACCCGTAGCTCCGACAGCGTCTCTCTGCTCATCCTACTTCCAGCGAGGCATCAGTAAACTGCCTCACACGCTGTCTGTATATCCTCCCTGATCGCTGCTCTTGTGGACAGGTTGTATATCAAATTGTTGTTTAAAAGGACAGTCTACACCAGAATTGTTATTGTTTAAAAAGATAGATAATCCCTTTATTACCCATCCCCCAGTTTTGCATAACCAGCAGTTATATTAATATATGTTTTACCTCTGTGATTACCTTGTATCTAAGCCTCTGAAGATTGCCCCCTTATCTCAGTGCTTTTGACAGACATACCGTTTAGCCAACCAGTGCAGACTCCTAAATAACTCCACGGGCGTGAGCACAATG
>CAJPDP010991695.1:0-13748 GCA_905336975.1 Bombina variegata variegata
GAGGGAAGTAGAGGGAATATTTAAGCATTTGGCTGGGGTGTCTTTGCATACTCCTGGTGGCCAGGTTCAGTATTTCCCAACAGTAAGGAATGATGCTGTGGACTCTCCTCATATTAAGAAGGAAATATATTTTTAATGTGTTCTTAGTGGTATAGAATATTTTCACTGTAATTAATATTTTAGTACCCATTATACATGATAGTATAATTATTATCTTTATCGTCATCATTGTAATTAACTTAAGCGCTAGACCATCATCCCTGATGCCCCAATGAATTTATAATATAAATAATTAGGCAGCAGATCATTATTTTTGTTCTGATTTTTCACTGGACTTGTTTGACATGGTATTGCTTCAACACCTTTCTCTAACCAAGTCTTGAGGTATTATTGTTTTCTGCAATAAGCAATATGTAATTATGTTAGTTTATTTAAATTTTGTGTTACTGTTCTTATGCATAATAGGGTTTCCCCTGCATCCTATCAATCATGGATATGCTCTCATTTTCATAAATGCAATTACAAAAATCAAGAATAAAATAATTACACAGCAAATTAGATGCTGCATTCAGCGCCACTAAAACATGCTCCTGTTAGCTTGTTGCACTCTGTTATGTTAGAATACTTTGTATTCACGAGCTTTTGTATTATAAAGTTTTAAACAAAAGGAAATGCAGCAGACGGGCTAGAATGGAGCTATTAATACAGGTTAGATTAATTACAATAATTAGGTTACAGATTATGTTTGCAGTTAAGTATAATAGGGCTGAATGTGAAGCATTACAGCATTGTCCCTTTGATATCTATAATATCCATTTAAACTCTCTTAGAACCAGAACAAAATGGTTTATTCCTGAGATTTAACAGAAAAATAACTATCTAGAGTATATCCAGTTTCTTGATCTCTCTCAAACTAATACATTTTAGTGCCATATAATGATCCAGAGATTACATTCCAGTATGTAACATAAGACCACTTCATGTTTTAGCAGAATCTGGACTTGCTGAATTTCAGGAGTCGCTTATCTGTCATACTGAATATGCTTTTCATTGACCTCTGCTGCTTCTTTTTGCAAATTATGCATGCAATAGTAAATAGTAAATTATCAGTTAATATAGTTACCAGTTCACAAAGTTGCAATGGGTTGAAAATCACATTGTCAGAAACTCCCTTTTACTTGATACCCAACATCAGTGCAAGCATTTTAAAATCATCTAAATAAATATGGCCCTAACACACAAGTCTGGGGTACTGGTGAACCAGTGGTCCAAACCTACCAAAATAAAGATGGGGAAACAAAGTCCTTCTCAAACAAGCTACAACCAAGAGAATGGTTTCCTGCATTTTGATTGACCACATGAGGAAACAGAGCAATCAGAGTTGACATACGCAAGCCTGAACCTTCTAGCAAACAATTTTGCATCTATCTCATATGGTTGATTATTGCTGCATAATAGCGTGTATTTTTTTAAACTTTACACCATGTGATCTACTTCTGGTGTTTCAACCTTCTGGAAAATTTCTGAATAAAAGAAAAGAAAAAAGCCTTTCTCGTGGATGTGGAGAATCAAAAAATTTGCTTCAAATATTCTCGAGTCCTGGAATATGAATAGCTGGAGTTGTCAGAGGTTGATTTTAGACAAATTGAGAAAACCCAACCTCTTTCATTACATACCTATTGCAAATTGCATTATTATGCTGATGTAGGCAACCTCTATCAAAATGAATCCACACTTGATACTGAAAGAGACAAAACCATATCTCTAAAGACTCAACTAACAGTGACCTGGAAATTGAAGTGTGGGAAAGTGAAACTTGGGAAACGGACATGTCCTAGATACATCTTTCATTTGTATGGTGGTGACAATCGAGGTCATACACTTTCGGAAGGTCCTCCAAAATCTGATCCTGAATAATCTTGGGAGCTCTTTGGCCCCATAATCACTACAAGGCTAAACGAATATGGTCATAAGTTTAATATGTCACAAAAAACTAATCAGTTTCTACTGAAATTACATCAACTCTAGGATAAATGGCATTGCACCAGAGAGTTGAGAAGAGACATACCAAAGCTGATGTTGTCTACTAAAATTACTCAGATGTCTGAACACTAAACATGGTTGATACTCTGTATCTTAACTCTTTCAGACTAGTCATGTAATTGCATGGTAGCAATCAGCTGTTTTGGTGAGAATCATTACTTTAGACATATCGAGACTCAATGCACAAAAAAGAATGACAGAAAACAGAAGCAGCTAAAATAAACTTGCAGAGAAAGCATAGGCTCAGTTGGTAGCAAAGTCATATGCATATAAGCTCTTTCCAAAAAAAGAAAATACCCATATAACTCGCAAACAGGCATGAAAAACACAACATAGTACATCAAAGGCTGTGCCTGGAACAGACTGTTAACACTGAGACAAAAGCAAATAGTCAGGAGAACATGTACACTGCCTTTTCCTAAAAAAGGTAAACATGCTCTAAAAGTACGGACACAGCAAATCGATAGAATATTCGTGTGTCAAGTAACCTAAGAATATAGCGGCCCAAGTGGCAGCTCTGACACAGGTCACAAGGTGAATGGACACTGCAAAAGCATGGAGCTTTCCTAAGATATGTCACAATATTATTTTTTTATCTCCATAGACTCTTCAGGCTGAAGAGAAACTGTAGCTCAAAATATTAAATATCAAATATGGGGAAAAATAGCTGCAGGTGGCATGAAGGGGAGGACAATGTTGAATGGTCATAGTGCAACACACTAACTAATGTTTCCAGTTGATAAATAATCCTTACAGTAAAAGCTATCCTGAATAGGTCTAAATACTAGCATCTTATACTAGGTCACAATAGAAGAATTTCAGTTTTAATAAATATCCAGGAGCAATTTAAAAGGCTTCATCAACATATATTTTTTTATTGACCATTATTATGTTATCAAATAAGGTTGGTAAAAACATTGTGTCCCATATGCATGCCCAGCAGGTGACAGGAAGAGGAGTGTCATAGCATTTATCTGCTTTCTCACTATCAAAGAGCAGTGCCTGAAGTCACTCTCCTGTGGATCAAACTTCAATGCACATGCTGGAAGAAAAAAACTCAATTGTTTTAAAAAGAACTACTAGCCATATTTAAAATAGAGAGTAAAATTTCCATTACACATAGATACTTTTTCATCTGGGTGCTGACTCCAGTTATACTTTAATATAGCAAATCATATATGCACTTTGCCAAGCAAATCCACTATTAAATAGCAGTAATGATACATTCAGGATTATGAACTGAAATAGAGTGGTTTAAAAACCATCAGCAATAACCAGATAGTAAAAGCCTTATGTTAGTACAGATGGAAATGAGCTACAAATTTAAAAGAAATGCTCTTTACCTATAATATTATATTTGCATGCCGTATTACTCAGTAATTGTGATTCAAGTTTAGGGGAAAAGCCATACCTCTTTTTCATCTCTAGCAACTGATTATTCAATACTGATCGCTCCTCTTCAAGCTAAATAAAACAAAAGTCGCACATTAAACACAAATTTACTACATTTACACACATATGTGGACTAGTACAAGACATGTTTAATTACCTACGTATAAATGACTGAAAGGCCCTAAAGTAATCAGAAAACTGATTACTCTGAAATATTGTTAAAATGTATCGCACTATCCGCTTAAGTAGATCAAGCTAAGCAGGTGGCTAATCCTTTCTGACTTTTGAGGCACTGATGGACAGTTCTGGCTGTGTGCTTAACCCCCTTTCTGACTTTATCTACAATAAATATTTTAAACCATAGATCATTTTTCATTCCTAATTAAAGATGATGTATGTGTGTAATTTAATCTAGTACATGTTTACCTGAAGGACAAAAATAATCTTCTACAATACAATCATTTAAATGAAAATCTTGTTTTAAAGATCAACAGCAAACTACAAAAAAATATAAAATAAAAATGTATATATGTATGAAAATGCATGGCTCCGAAAAACATAGAAATCTATAAAATTGCTGTAGTCACATTTGATGTGCTTGTTGCAAGCCAAAAATAGTAACTTCATTCCAACAGCCTGCTTACACCCACACAGAGGAAGACTTATGAGTATATCAGCAGTATCAGAGAAAAATGTCTATACCCTGTTTTATATATAATGTGGTGAAGATAAGAACAGAGGTTTGTTTGTTAAGAAGCATTTCAATAAAATGTGGGTCAAAGTTTTAAGACTTTAACAATAAGTTTAGCTACATGTCTAAATCATATAATATTTTACATTGTGCTTTAGATGTCATAAATGACCATCAGCTATTGGATATTTTACTATGATGAACAACCCATTAAAATTAATTACAGATAATTCTGAGTTTTTCTGCAGGTTATTCTGATCTACCAGCTTAAACACGAGGCTTTTATTCAAGACGAAAATTATTCTGAACTATAAACTATGCATTTTTTGTATATACTATCAATGCATATAATGAATAGATTTATTATAAAGTATTAACAGATTTACTCAAATCTCTATTTCATGCAAAACTGGGCTATGTCACAAATAACTTAAATTCTTTAAAAAATGGTTCTTTTTGAGCAGTAAACTGAATAGATAATTTCCATAGTAAATAATACTGATTTTATAGATTTAAAAAGTGTTAAACCGCAGCAGAACATTTATACAAAAGTGCACTTCTAAGTAAGCGTTGGTTTCAATACAATTTAGACATTATGTATACATATTAACAACGTTAACCAGCAACACACATACAAATTAAAAAATTAAGTTAAAGTACTTTCCTTACAAAAAACAAACAAAAAAAAACACCCAACAAAAAACATTTTTTAATATATATCTATATAAACATTTTCAAGTTCAAAGTGTTGATCAATCATTTATCATCAAATCACTTGGCTGGCAATATTAAATCTTTGTTGTTATTCATCCAAGAACATAAAACAAATTTAATCAAGCAACAATAGATTGCAAAGAAGCAAAAACTGACAGTAACTGTTTCACCCAGAAAATGAAACAGGCAGAAAGTATACAGTTACCAACCTTTTGGTTAGTTGTGACCTCCTCCCTGCTCCTTCCAAGCTCCTCAGCAAGTTTGAGGTTCTCTTCCTGCAGAGCTTCTAACTGCTGGGACTTATGTTCAGCTGCAAGCCTAAGCTCTTCCCTGCAAGGGCAATGAGCACCGTGTGTTACTATGGAAACACGACAGGCAAGAAAAACTGTGGGATAAAATCAGGTTCACAGCTTGACAAAATACATTCCTGTCACATGATTTATATAATCTGATGCACAGCACATTTGACACAGATGTTATGAAATACCTTTTGTAAGTTATACCTGTAGAACTTAACTAACAAACACTGACTGACAGCATTCAGGGCCCATGCTTAATCAGCTTTTCCTATATTCGGTAAAATGTAGAACTCCCTTAGCTTATTGTGACTCTTTTAGATATAGGTCAGTCCTTTCAGTACCTAATACATCTACTATATTAGTCTCTACCAGCTTTCCTTGAAATTCATCATAAATGCTGTTCTACTTGTATTTCATAGCACAGCACTCATGTCTGCAACCATAGAGCTTCAGCTCTTAGTTTTTTATTGTAACATTCTGTTTCTCTGCCAAATATCCCTCTTATAATATTTATTTTTAATGTGGATGCAGGAGCAATAGGAGCTATCAGAGTCTACATCACTTAAGCAATCCTATATAATAAAAGGCCAGGTATGTTTGTCCGATGCAGTCATGCGCAGTAGAGACTGCGTGAGACAAACATACCTGGCCCTAACCCCTTAAGGTCCAGCGCCGATGCGCAGTAGAGACTGCGCGAGGACGGCGCTGGTCGTTAAGCCCTTAAGGTCCAGCTTAGTACCCTGTACGACTCTGCAGTCCTGGGCCTCTCTCTGTTGTGATCTCGCTAAAAGTAGCGAGATCACACTATTTCTGCATGCCCCACAAGTGAGGCAGTGAAGAAATAGACATACAGAGGCACCGAAGCAGAGAGGGACACTCTGTGTCCCTCTCTGCATCAGGAAGCGGTGGTGCTGATCGTTGGTGGCGTAGGAGGGTTAGGAGGGAGGCAGGTGGTCGGCCCATCGTTGGAGGGGGGCAGGTGGGACTGCTGCACTTAAACATTTTGGCCCGTGTACACGGTCTTTAGCACTAGTTAAATATAAAATAACAAGGAGGAATCTGTTGATTGGCACAGGAGAGCCAGACTGGAGAACTGCTTTATATGTGCAATGGAGTTGTGTGTTCATCTACAGAAATACTTTCAATACTTGAGTGATACAACCTCGATTCCTAATAAATATGCAGCACAGGAGATGGAACAAACTTAGATGTTGCAAATCCAAAATACAGTAATTATGTGAAAATGCATATTGTTTTATCTTTTTATAATGCCATATTTCAAGTTTCATCATTTTGCCATGTATTTCAATTTGTATATTAAAGGGAGATTGCATTGCACAATACAGTGGGGGCAAATTGCAAACCAACTGTGCAATATGCACTTCATAAAAAAAAAAAAAGCTGCTTTAACTTTTTATTTAAACTTTAAAAGCATAACATGAAGATATACAAGTTGCCAGCCTGTCAATCAAGCACATATGCTATCAATTTTGAAAATTATTCCAATCTCCAAGTTAAAAAAGGCTAAGCAGCCTTTAATGAAAAATATATTGCAAGAGACATTACAGTTAAAGGATGTTCATTTTAGCATATTAAACTACTTAAAACATTACAACAAATAATCGAGACGTTAAGCATACTATAATGTCTATCATTTTAAATGGTATGTGTAGGAGAGCAGCTTTACTTTTTAGATACTCCATATTTGTGCTTTATATGCCACGTTATCCATGAAAAACATACATGTACTTTATACACAGCCAATGTAAAATAAAATAAATCAACATATATATATTCATGCTGAATCATTATATAGAAATAATTGTTTTTATCAATTGCTTAGCAAAACTGCTACTTAATTAAGACAATAGCCCTGGTGCTGGGTTTTAGAATAAAAATACTTACAATTCCTTTTTTAATGTTTCAGTTTTTCTACATTCTCCCTTAAGAAGTTCTGCAGTCTTGTTTACTTGGTCTGCGGCTGAAAAATTTTGCTTTTTGAGGCAATCCAACTGAAAAAAAAAACGTTATTTCTGATTCTTAAATTCACTGTCACAACCTGCAATCCTTGGATAGCTATCTGTATGCATTCTCGTTGCATTATGAGGCTTGTAGATTTAACAGTTTGTTTTAATCGCTCAGCAATGCTGCGGATTAAGCACAGAACTGGTAATCCTACATCATTCTAATTGTAATTACTACTCTATATTCTCCATGCAATTCAGTGGTTACTACTGGTATTCTATCTACTAATACCATAAGTCTCTGACAATTATTTAATGTACATCATTTTACATTTTGGAAGATACAATTTTTTAACTATTACACTAAATAAACATTTAATTGATAAAAATTCTGTCTTCCATATCCCCTTAAAACAACTCTTTAAAATAAGTTTTAGAAACAGGTAAAGTTACGTTAGACTAAGGGGGGAAAAAAACTTGTTAAATTTTATATTCTTAAAATAATAATTAAAAAAATAAATAAAACAAAAACAAAGATACTTACTTCCTGCTGCAGCTGTGTAAGACGTTTTTCTAGCTCTTCCTGTGCTGTAAGTGCCTTTGCCTTTTCTTCTAATAAGTTATTTTTTTCGGCAGTGATCTTTTCAACAATTTGGAAGGCTTCTTCAGCCATCTGACAAACCTATGATTATCAACATATGATAATGAAATTTGTTAATAAGTCTTACCTAGTTTAACCTTATTCAGCCAAAAACGTGCAACATGTATTCTGATTTAAGGAAGAAATTAATTAAATTATAACAAATTACACAAAGTGCTCATTACTTCCCATATTCCAGATTTTACAAATTGCCTTCAAACATAAAAGGTCACAGAAGGGAAATGTTCTACTAAGTTGACTCACAGATCCATGCATAATTTAAAAGCTTCCTCCTCTATATTTTGCATTATGCTTTGCCCAGTTTCCTTGTTGGAATCAATGGTATACAATTACTTAAGATCACAATAGATTATAAGCATTTTAAATGTATATTCTGTGAAAGTGTAAATAAAAAAATATCTGAATACCTACATATTCATTCATGCTTCAGACAATAGTCGGTTATTCTGTTAAGTTCAGTATTTTTTGGCATATAAGACGTGTTTTATGTTAACTAAAAAAATTAGTCATTAAAATGCCATATTCCAAAAACATACAGCTTTATTGTACTTATGCCATTTCATAAAAATTGTGCATGTGTATATTCCAATCTGTCCTATATGCTAAAAAACACAGAGGTAACTGTGATTAAAAATAAAATTATACAACAACAAAAATACTGCTTTTTAAATTATTTTTGCTCTCTCGTATAGAACATCTGACATTTAAGCACAATATGGCTAGATTATATAATACATAATCATTATTTTGAATTTGTAGAATTCAGTCCATACATTTGTCGGATTATTTTTATGCACAGTTACAAACTTTTTTTCCCCTGACTCTAAAACAAAACAAATCGTAAAATAAAAAATTTGCAAATGTGAGGAGATGCAAACAATGAGGTGAAAATCATGCAATTGATAGTGCAAATACCATTATCCCCAGAAATTAGTGCTCAAGGTTAGTAGCTTAATTGGGTTCACCTAACAAGTTTGATACCTCTTTATTTTTTGCTTCTGTATTGTTTCGAAGAGTCTCATGTTCACTAAACGTTTTCATCATTTCTTCCTTTTCACTCTTCATATTCTGACTCTGTTCTTCAAGTTGCTGAACAAGGGCTGATAGTTCTTGATTGGTTCTAGTTAACGACCCTGCTTCTTTAGAAAGCTTTTCATAATCTTTAGCAGAAATGTCCTTCTCTTTTAAAATATTGGAATTTGTTTCCAATAGGTTTACTTGAGCAGACATTAAGTCAGAATTTTCTTTAAGCAACTTTTCAACCTCCGATTCTTTAGTATCATAGTTGCTGCTAACTTGGTCCAACATTTCAGATATACTGTTGACCTTTTCCTGAAGTTCTATTTTTGAACTACTTAATAACTCAATCTCTTGTTTAAGATCTTCAATATTAGATAAAAGACAATTATTCTGAACTTCTAAACTCTCCTTTTCCTTAACAACAATATTTATGCTATTCTCTATAGATTCCTTCTGCTCTGACATATTTTGATTCTCAGAGAGAAGCTGTTTATTCTGGAGTTCAAAATGTTCTCGTTCTTCAATGACCAAATTAAGGTGGCTTTGAAGGTCTTTATTTTTAAGCATTAGCGTCTGTTTTTCAGTTACAAACATTGCTCTTTCTTCTATTAATCTTTGTTCAAAATTTTTAAAACCGATATTCAGTTCCTGGCATTTTTCTTGTAAGCTATCTCTGTCATTCGCTAAAAGTTCCTTATCATTACAACATTTGTTAAATTCCTCCAACAGAGAGTTTTTTTCTTGAAAAATTTTGGCTTGCTCGGATTCTAAAACAGATTTTTCTTTCTGAGTATGTTCTAATAATAAGGAGAGATTTTCTTTCATTCTAGTAAGTTCTTCGGTTTCTTTTGTTAACGTGATCATCTTGGCATTAACAGATTCAAGCTCTTCTAAGAGATTAATCTTTTCCTGGCCCAACAAAGTATTTGATGTATGAGCTAGTTCATATTTAGCTTTAAAATCTGTCAATTCATTAAAAATTAACTGATCTTTAGACTGGAGCTCACTGTATTTTATTTTCAATTCAGTTCTCTCCTCTGATACTAGATTAAATTGTTTTTCTAGATCCAATAACTTTACACCGATTAAATCCTTCTCATTTTTCAGGTTATTTATCCCTTCTTTCATCTCCTTTTGTGTAAAATCTGCCTCCTCAAACATTTTTTGATACTTCATTGTAACCTCTTCGTTTTGTTTTATGAGGACATCTTTTTCAGCCAGTAGTTTCCTTTCCGATGCAAGCAGTTCCTCTTTCTCTTGCAGCAAAGTGACACGTTCAGAATCGGTAACACTTCTACTTGTCTTGATTTCTTCAAGCAACTTGTAGAGACTTTTTTTGGTGTTTTGAAGCTCTTTATTGTCTTGGGCTGATCTTGCAAGATCATTTTTTATACCAGCTAACTCTGCTGCTAAATCATTATATTCAACTGCCATCTTCTCTTTTTCTTGAATTAAGTTTACTATTTGTGTATTTAAATCCTTATTTTTCAACAAAAGTTGCTCCTTTTCATTATTAAGGTCCTTAATTGTCTTAATAAAACCATCACTATCACTAGCTAAATTAGACAACCTATTCTCAAGCTCAGTACATTTTACTTGAAAAGACTCCTTTTCTATTCTGACTGCAGCTAATTCATTGGTAAGATTTATTTGCTCATGTGCAAGCTCCTCTTTTGATTGCTGAAGCTTTTCAATGATGTCATCTTTCTCTTTAGCAGCCAACGTATATCCATCTATGAGGTTTTTATGATACTCTTCTATATCACTTTTTTCTTTTTCAATTCGTGCAGATGTAATAAGTAATTCATTCTTGCAGGTCAAAAGCCCTGTTTTTTCTTTGGTTAACTGTTCAAGCTGTGTTTGAATTTCAGCTAGTTCAACTGATAAGACCTCTTTTTCTTTACTTAAACTTTCTAACACAGAGTTTAATTCATTCTGCTTTGACAACAAATCTTCCTTTTCACAGTTTTGTTCTGTAGTTGTTTTTAATAGACTCTCTTTTTCATTAACTAAAACACTTATCTTACTTTCAAGATCCATACATTTACTTAAAGCAGATTCTTTTTCAGCCAGTAGTTTCCTTTCCGATGCAAGCAGTTCCTCTTTCTCTTGCAGCAAAGTGACACGTTCAGAATCGGTAACACTTCTACTTGTCTTGATTTCTTCAAGCAACTTGTAGAGACTTTCTTTGGTGTTCTGAAGCTCTTTATTGTCTTGGGCTGATCTTGCAAGATCATTTTTTATACCAGCTAACTCTGCTGCTAAATCATTATATTCAACTGCCATCTTTTCTTTTTCTTGAATTAAGTTTACTATTTGTGTATTTAAATCCTTATTTTTCAGTAAAAGTTGCTCCTTTTCATTATTAAGGTCCTTAATTATCTTCATGAAACCATCACTATCACTAGCTAAATTAGACAACCTATTTTCAAGCTCAGTAGATTTTACTTGAAAAGACTCCTTTTCTATTCTGAGTGCAGCTAATTCATTGGTAAGATTTATTTGCTCATGTGCAACCTCCTCTATTGATTGCTGAAGCTTTTCAATGATGTCATCTTTCCCTTTAGCAGCCAACGTATATCCATCTATGAGGTTTTTATGATACTCTTCTATATCACTTTTTTCTTTTTCAATCTTTGCAGATGTAATAAGTAATTCATCCTTGCAGGTCAAAAGCCCTGTTTTTTCTTTGGCTAACTTTTCAAGCTGTATTTGAATTTCAGCTAGTTCTACTGATAAGACCTCTTTTTCTTTACTTAAACTTTCTAACACAGAGTTTAATTCATTCTGCTTTGACAACAAATCTTCCTTTTCACGGTTTTGTTCTGTAGTTGTTTTTAATAGACTCTCTTTTTCATTAACTAAAACACTTATCTTACTTTCAAGATCCATACATTTACTTAAAGCAGATTCTTTTTCAGTATTAAGCACACAGATTTTATCTTCCAACTTTCCATGCTTCATTTCCATCTCCTTGTTAGTGTTCTTTAGCATTTCAATAATTTCATCTTTTTCTTTCGCAATAATTATTTTTTCGTCAGTTAATTTGTTCTGATAAAATTGCATTTCTTGCTCCTTGTTTTGAAGTTCCATAAAATTTGCAAACAAATCCTCCTTGCACTGCTTAAGTTCTTTAAAATCAGAATCCAATGTAGTCACAGAAGACTGCAAGTCTTCATTGTCCAAAGTCATCTTCAATAATTCATGTCTGGCATTATCCAAATCAGATATTAGCTTTTCTTTCTCAGAAGCTATTAAGTCCTTAGTGATGTTTAGGGTGTGGTATTTATTCTCTAATTCTTGTTTCTCATTTAAAAGGCTGTCATTTGCAACTTTTAACTCTTCAGTTTGTGAGAATAACATACTTTGATCTTGCTGCAACACTTTGGTTCTGAATTCAAATTCTAAAAGTTGTGACTGAAGTGAGTCATTCCCTAATTTTAAGGTACTTGTCTCTTGGGCCAGAGTGTGTCTGTCCAATTTTAAGACCCTTATCTCTTCAGTTAAGCATTCAATGTGTTTCCTTGTAGAGTCTAGCTCAATGGTTAGGGACTATAAGGACAAAGTTGGGAAGAATGAAAACAAAAATGAGGTCAAGCGGTAAATGTAAAGGTGGATAAAGCATACATTTTACTATTATATGTATGATTTGACACACATATTAAATATATAAATCATGGTCAAATGCATTTACATTTCAAACATAACCAGCATTAAAATCTATAAATATTAATCATACGTAGATGACGTACATGAGAAAATGCCATTTGATTTTCATTTCTAATATTAAGGGTGGAAGATGCATGCCTCAGAAAATGCTTTAACTAATGGAATCAAAGCAATGTGTGTATACAAAATTGCTTTATATCCACCACAAATGACTATATATTAACAAGTTTACTTGGCTCAGTAAACATTAAAAAGTTTTCAGTGACAATTAAATAATCAGTATTCAATATTATTTTGCTTTATTGTTGGTATACATGTGTATCAATCCATACATAAAATATTCTATAAGTATCAAAAAGAGTATTTAAAAAGCAATAAAAGAAAAGCAACTCAAAGATAGAAAGAATGCGCTATAAAAATTAGCTAGATGAAAAAGTTATGCCTGCTTCAAGCTTCTACCCCCAAAAAAACCAAAACCACTAACACACGTACATTTAAATAAATAAAAATGCACATATATTAAATTAGTGAAGAACATGCGTCTTCTCTGTCTTTATCAGAAATCGTTAAAAAACTTTTAGTAATTGCTCAATAATTTATCAAACTATCCTTTAATATACAAGACTGCAGCTGTCAACGATAGTGCCTGTGTGAATGGATATTATGAAGGGGTGAAAGATCTCTAATTTTATATGGTTACATAAGCAGACAAGTTATTAATATGGTAATACCATTAAAGCTATTCAAATTCCACATTATCCCTGAATTTGTAATTTATATAATTTCAACACTGCATTTTTGCTGTGTTTTTAAATTATCACATTTGGAGCAACAGCTATATTTGACTTGTAATATTTGTTTAATTGACAAAATAAATATAAAATATGGTTTTATTAAATTGGGAGAAAATTGGGATTATTCCATACTGCTTACACTACCAGGAAAAAAAATTGTGAATATTTTAAAGTAAAATTTAAGAAAATAGCTTCTTCCTAAAACAACTAAACACAACTTTACAGTTTGTATGCACATTTAGGTGACTTTTGACCAGCATATTTTTTTTAATTTTTTTTTTGTGCAAATAAAACTTTATTTTATTTCTAAAATTAAACTAAGTACATTAACGCACCTGTTAAATCTTTAATTGGTTCATTCTCATTAAAAAACTGATTCAAATAACTGAAACAATCCCCTTGTTGTAACAGAAAATGTCATCTTCTCATGTTTCTCTGTCTTACCATACAAAGCAGAAAACCAAAATCAAATTGAAATAAAAAGGGAAATTTATTCTTACC
>CAJPDP010991717.1:536-14750 GCA_905336975.1 Bombina variegata variegata
GCAGTTTCTAAACAATGGATTGAATTGGACAGAAACATTTTGCAGGTTGAGAATGTGGGAGGACAGGCTTGGTTACACACTAATCAGAGATCCTTGACAATAAGTAGATATCCATTGATGGATGAAGTGTTCCAGAATTGGGATGCATTGATAAACACCAGTACTCACATATCGACAAGACCGGGGCCATTGACCCCACTGTTGGGGAACCCCGAACTCAATTTCACAATTAAAACTAAGCCAGCCCCGAGTAGCCCAACACATCTGAGAGACTATATTCTTAATACAGTAGTGAATGAGGGTAGGATGTTGACACTGACAGACTTTGTAAAGATAATGGGGGAACACCCACTCTCCTGGTACACTCATGCTCAATTATCCCACTATGTAAACTCTCATAAAATACAATCACACCTGAGACGACAACTCACACACTTTAAAACCATATGTACATCTGCACTTCCCCCTCGCCATCTCATATCTTCACTATATAAGATGCTCCTAAATCCCGTGGGAGGGCAACTACCTTCATACTGTCACAAGTGGGTCAGAGAACTAAATGTAGATATATCATCTGAGGAGTGGTTGCGGATATTCCGCAATCACAAAAAAGCCTCAGTCTTGGCCAAAATACAGGAAACTAACCTTAAATTTATGTCTCGGTGGTACCTCAATCCGGTAAGACTACAAAAAATTTACAAACAGACTAACGGTAGATGTTGGAGAGGATGTGGAGAGCCCGCAGATATGCTCCATGTGTGGTGGGGATGTGAGAAACTAGAAACATTCTGGAGTGAAGTTATAGGTCACATAAACAAAACACTGAACTCACACATAAATAGAGACCCAGGAATATTGCTGTTTCATGGCTTACCGAACCTTAAAGATGATATAAAACAAAACCTCCTATACATCATGCTTAATAGCGCCAAATCACTGGTACCGCAAAGGTGGAAGACCGCGGACGCCCCAAACCTAATGACATGGAAGCAACAAGTTGATAATTTACTCCTTTTGGAGAGGTATCACTACTTGAGCACAGGCAAACTGGACCAGCACGAATATATGCTTATGCGTTGGAACGCACACAAAGATGACTGACTATTTTAGAAACACAACGTGACTAGATGGGTGTTATACGTTAACGTCCGGGCAAAGGGTGAACCATTGTAAAATTGACTGTATGAATGACACATTAGGTATACTGAATAAATATTTTCACTGTGGAGTTGACCCAGCCGTCCCTTCCCCCTTTTTCTCCCTTTCCTCTCCCAAGACCATTAAATTTCATGTACTTCTAACGTTGATGATGATGATATAAGTGATTTTTTGAATGTTATAACCAAGAAGGCAATGGATAATTCTTGTTAAACCCTCACCGACTAAACACAATTGTATGATATTTTGAATCTAGCCCAAAAGAGGCTGTTTAATCTACTCCTAGAGTTGGTGAGGGCCACTCAACGAAAACAACTCAGAGCTCTTAGAACTCACAAACTTGATATATTGTCATTTGGTAAGCCATGAAAGGTGCTGTTTAATGCCTATGCTGTTTGTTGTATCGGCTCACAATGTAACCAGAGCCAAGTTTGTAACTCTGATTAAATGTTTAATAAAGCTCTTTGGAAAAAAATAAATAAAAATAAACAACCATTACCATAAAATAAAAAAACTAACATTAGAAAAATAAAAAAATAACATTATAGAAAATAAAAAAAGAAATTACCAAAAAGAAAAAAAAAATTAATCCTATTCTAATACCCCTTAAGAAAAACTGTGGGGGGGCGGAGTTAACTGCTGAGTCGAGCGGACGCATGTATTAGGAGCTCCGTGTACCTAACTTAGCAAAAGCTACAAAATTCTTTGTTTTTGGAAGCATCCACTACTAAACTACAGTGGACATCTGGTGCACCATAATACTGGGGATTTTTGGTCCGCTATACCTCCTAGAAGCAAATAAATTTTGGACTACGCAACTGAGGCCTAAGGCATCCATCGAAGGCTACTAAGATCCTTGCTACCTGCTCCTACATATTGTTCCGGAGGATCGGGGCTCCGCTCCGGAGCAAGAGCTGACTTTACTGAGGAGACAGCTGGAACCAAGACGCGCAGGTAGACCTACATGCGGTAGCGCCATCAGTCTGAACATCCGCGGCCATCATCAGACAGGTTAACTGCGGTGAGCAGCTGGCCCTATCTCAGAGCATCGTCTTGTCTACAGGAGCCATCTGAAGGAGAGACACTGAGGCGGGGTGAGTGCCTGTGAGGAGTTTTAAAAGTGGCCCACTGAAAAGTCAGAGAAATTGGCTACACACAAAGTGGCACAAAAGGCCGTCATCTTACCATCACCATCCTGATCGGAGACTTAGAGAGCTTCGGGCTCCCGGCTGAAGAATCTTCGTCAATCGGAGGGTCTGGTGAACTGTACTTGCTGCTACAGGACCCCCCTGGAGACTCAATTAATTTCCCCATATCTGGAGCCGTCTGGGTTGGCCCTGAGGGCGGAAAATTGAGGGAGCATCGCTGTCTACGTGAATAATTGGTGAGATCCACACTTAACACACCGCACACACAGCCAGTGGGATCCGCATAGCCCGTAGCTCCTTACCAATTAGGCCATAACACCCTTGGGTATTTTTTTGGAACCTACAATTTTGAACAGCACTGAGTGTGCATATACCCAGCTCAGAATCCTCACCCATCTGGCTGTAGAACCCCAGAGGTAGTTACCAGAGACTAACCCCATTAAGCTAAAACAAGCAAACATCATCAGAGCCCACCTGGGAGCTTCTGCTCTTTATCAATTCACTTTTTCCCTACCATCTAAGCTGTAACAAACCAAGGCGGGTCACAAAGAGGTCAACTGGACTATCAGAGACTGTTCAGGACTCTCCTACCTAACACCTAAAATACAATTAGCCTAAGCAAGTCAGGCTACCTCTGCTGACTAAGGCTGAGCAGGTGTAATGAACTAAAACTTTTGTATCTATTCAGACTCTTTTATGGATCAGCAACTGTGGATAATATAATTTGTATCACTTAGCTTTAAGTTAGCGTATGTGAACGTTAACCCCAGTGGCACAAAGGGAATTACTGAAATATTCAGATATGTAATAATATCTGTGCAAGAATAATTGTATCAAGAATTTACTCCTTGTAAATTAATCCTGAATGACAAGAGGGTATGGAGCTCTAATTCACAAGTATAGATAACAGGAGAATACTTAGTAAACTTGCGGTTCTGAGAGCAACAGCTTCCAAATATGCAGGAGTACAATTCCTAATGGATTAGGAGTGGAAGAAGCAGGCTGTAGGGCGACTCTAAGCAGACCGACTTACTTGAACAGACTGAGTCTCAGCTGAGATCAAGCCCGGTAAGTATGCTGCGAGAGTAGCGTTCAGTGGGACTGTAGAATCAGATAGATCCTTCCGCAAGTAGATCCGTGCTTGACGGTTTGAATAGTACAGCGGTGGCTAAATGGAAATCTCCATTTACGGAGGAAATCAGTTCAGACCGGCAGCTGATGCAAAACAGACGAATCCTTCAAGGCTTAGGTTAGGACATGCACGGCTTTGTTGTTCACCGCGGATGCGGTTCAGGAGTCCGACACCTTGAGAGTAACAGGTGAGTGCGAGTAAGGTGTTCTGTGCAATTGCGGTTACAGAAGTCCGGCAGTTAATGTAGATAAGGTTAGGCAGGACAAATCAAGGATCTATTGCGGTCAGCAAAGTACTTAACTAAATGGTACAAACGATAGCAGAGCACTTCGTGTGAAGTGAGCTCAGTTTTTTAGAAAATTTCTCAATCACTAAGCACCTGGCTGACGTCAGGGGAAACCTTAAATAGGTTAGGGGGTTGGACTAAGGTTGTAAAGGTGGTATTGCAGGGAAGAGATACTATTGCAAAGGTGGAGCAGTATTCCCTGACAGAACACCCCCCTCAAACAAGCCGTCCCACGGCTTGAAAGCAAGGTCTATGAGGATTCCTCCTATGAAATTGAGAAGTAAGCCTGGGGGCATTCACATAGGTGTAGGGTTCCCATGTATCTTCATCTGAAGAATAACCTTTCCATCGAACCAGATACTGCAACTGTCCTTTACTAATCCATGAGTCCAGTATTTTACCTACTTCGTAGACATCAGTATCCAAAATCTGAGTTGGTGGTGGTAATACTTGGATACCACTAGTCTTTGCTGGTTTTAGTAAGGAGACATGAAAAAGTTGGATGTATGGTTAAGGATGGTGGTAGTTGAAGGGTAACAGCATTCTGATTAATTATTTTTTTAACCTGGAAAGGACCTATAAAAAGACTCGCTAACTTCTTACTGGGAATTTGTAGCCATAGGTGTTTTGTGGATAGCCAAACCCAATCACCTATTGAGTATTGGGGAGGTGACCTTCTTCTAAGGTCGTAGTAACGTTTTTGTACAGCTTGGGCAGTACGAAGATTTTCTTGGAAAAATTGCCAAGTCTCATTTAAACAATCAGCGAGGTCGTCAACATTTGGATTAAGACATGATTCTCTTGATGTTAAGGTCATCTTTAGGTGATAAGCATAATTTGCGTAGAAGGGTGTCATTTTACTAGATGAGTTTAGGGTATTGTTATAGGCAAATTCAGCTAGTGAGAGGTACTGTTTCCAGTCCTCCTGATGGTAAGCACAGTAACATCTCATGTACTGCTCTAAGCATTGGTTCAAACGCTCTGTTTGACCATTGGTCTGGGGGTGATAGGCGGTAGTGTAGTGGTGGTCAATCTGAAGCTTCTGACACAAAGTTTTCCAAAAACGTGAGGTAAACTGCGTCCCTCTATCGGTGGTGCGAATCTCTGGGATACCATGAAACTTGATAACGTAATCTATAAACAATTGAGCTGTTTCAGCTGAGGACGGGAGCTTGTGATGGGGTATAAAAGGAGTCATCTTGGTGAAGAGGTCCACCACAACCAAGACAGTATTCATTCCGGCAGAGGTAGGTAATTCAACAATGAAATATAAACCTAAGTGGGTCCATGGTCTTCCTGGGACAGATATGGGCATTAGCAGGCCGTATGGAGGTTTTTTTTTATCAGATTTTGATGTAATACATCTGGTGCAGACACGAACGTCAGAAACCATTCGTGGCCACCAATAAGCTCTACTCAATAATTCCTGTGTTCTATGAATTCCGGGATGTCCAGATAAAGGAGTATCATGATGATCTTTGATCAGCTCCTGTCTTAGGGCTTTAGGAACATATAATTTATTTTGTTTATAGTAGAACCCATCAGATCCTTTTTTCAAGTCAGCTGAAAGCTCCTGCTCAGTTTGTAGGGCTTTACTGTATCTGGTTGTTAAAGTAGACATACTTCCTATGAAGTTGTTATGGGGAATTATGACAGTAGGGTTTTGATCGAGAGGTGGTTTAGGATCTCTCCGAGAAAGAGCGTCAGCTTTACCATTACGGGAAGCTGGCCTGTATACAATCTGGAAATGGAATCTACTGAAATATAAACTCCACCTCACTTGTCTTGCAGAGAGGGTCTTGTTTCTTTGTAGGTATTCTAAGTTCCTGTGATCGGTGTAAACTATAACTGGTAAGTGTGTTCCTTCCAACAAATGTCTCCAATTCTCGAAGGCTATTTTGATGGATAAAAGTTCTTTGTCCCCAATGGGGTAATTCCTCTCGGCAGAGGTCATGACCTTGGAGAAAAAAGCTATGGGATGCAGGGGGTGTGTTAAGCTTTCTCTCTGGGACAGAACTGCACCCAAAGCATAATCCGATGAGTCTACTTCAAGGAAGTATTGGAAATCCGGATTAGGGTGCCGTAGAATAGGGGCTGATGTAAAGGAGGTTTTTAGATACTTAAAGGCCTGTGCTGCCTTGCTGTTCCAAAGATATGTTGATGTACTTCCAGTAAGCGTGGTCAATGGTTTAGCAATTGCAGAGTACCCCTTAATGAATTTTCTATAATAATTGTCAAACCCTAAAAACCGTAAATCCTTACGGGTTTGAGGTGTTGGCCAATTTTTTACCGCTTCTACTTTTTCCTGTTGCATTTGGATGCCTTCAGAGGAGATATTGTATCCTAGGAAAGAGATCTTCTCAGTGTGGAATATACATTTTTCGGCCTTAGCATATAACCGATGTGTTTGGAGTCTAGAAAGAACCCAACTAACATGCCTGATGTGGTCTTGTAGGGTCTGAGAATAAATCAGGATGTCATCCAAGTAGACCACTACACATGTGTCAAGAAGATCCCTGAACACATCATTTATGTAATGCTGAAAAGTTGCTGGAGCATTACATAAACCGAAAGGCATAACCATGTACTCGTAGAGGCCGTATCTCGTTCTGAATGCAGTCAACCACTCATCTCCCTCTGTTATACGAATTAGATTGTAAGCCCCCCTGAGGTCCAACTTAGTAAATATTTTAGCATGGTGGAGCCGCTCAATCAGCTCAGAAATCAGAGGGAGGGGGTACCTATTTTTAACAGTAACCTTATTAAGTTCTCTATAATCAATTATAGGACGTAAAGATTGGTCTTTGTTCCTAACAAAAAACATTTTGGCACCAGCAGGAGATACTGAGGGCCTGATAAAACCCTTTTTAAGGTTTTCATCAATATAGGCCTTTAAGTGAGCGAGCTTAGGTTGACTTAAAGGGTACAGATGATCATGAGGAATGACCGCTCCTGGTTTAAGATCTATAGGGCAATCATAACTGCGGTGTGGGGTAGTGTCTCTGCCTCCCTTTTGCTAAAGACTTCTATGTATTGGGAATATTCTTTAGGAATCGCAGACACTTGGTCAATTAGGTGTATGGTATTTGACAAATGATAGCAACTAGACCTACAGTAAGAAGAATCCAGGGTAACTTTCAATGTCTTCCAATTTATGGTTGGTTCATGGAGACGTATCCACTTAATACCTAAAACAATAGGGAAAAGCGGGGAAGGTATAACATCAAAGGTAACGTATTCTAAATGACTACTATGAGTGGTTACCATCAAAGGAACGATGTGATGTGTAATGGGACCACTGGAAATATAAGAACCATCTACCACACAAATTGAAACAGGAGAGATTTTTTTTTCAATTGGTATTTTATTTGCCTTAACAATCTCTAAATCTATATAATTCCCATAAGCCCCAGTTTCAAGAATGGCCTCAGTTGTCAGGCGTCTACGGTCCCACTGTAAAGAGAGAGAGATGATACAATAAATAGGTTTATTTTGCAATGAGACAGAAGAGTTAGTCAATATCAACTTACTTTTCTTGTTTTTCGATAGGATGGGACAGTCTTTCACTGAATGTGCTGGACTAGCACAATAAAGACATAAGGAATGTACCTTTCGTCTCTGCTTCTCCTCAGTAGACAGATGACCTCTCAGTATTCCTATATCCATTGGTTCCTGGCTAGAACCTCCAGTGTTTGCTGGTGCTGAGAACGAGGAGGTCTTCCTGTAGGTGGTCTCTGACCCCTGACGTTCACTCTTCCTCTCCCTTAGACGCCTGTCTATTTGTATAGATAACTTCATCAATGCCTCTAAGGTCTCAGGTAGTTCTACTCTAGCAAGCTCGTCCTTTATACTGTCAGAGAGCTCCAGTCGGAATTGATTCTTTAAAGCCAACCTGTTCCATTGAGAATCAGATGAGTATTGTTTGAATTCAGTTATGTACGATTCAACTGGTTTAGAACCCTGTTTGAGAACTCTCATTTTTGTTTCAGCAGTTATCTGCGAATTTATGTCAAGATACAGCTCATCCATGGCTGCAAGGAAATCTGGTAGAGAAAACAGTATAGGGCTGTTAGATTCATAGTAGGAATCCGCCCCCAGATCCTGGGCTCACCGCGTAAATAGGAAATCATAGTTAAGACTTTGAGATGGTCAGTAGGATAAGTCTTTGGTTTTAGGGTGAAAGTGAGCAGACAGGCATTCCTGAATTGGTGATATAGGCGTCTATCCCCAGAGAAAGGATCTGGGTTAGAAATTTGAGGTTCAGGATGTGATTCTTGTGCTGGTGTTTTGTGTGCTATTGAATCTCTAATGACCTTTCTTAGTGTTTCATTCTCCACTTGTAGGTTACTCATTGCCTGCCCTAGTTGATCCACTTTCTGTGAGAGTTCATAGACTATCTGTGGCAAATCCACTGGATCCATTGTTTAGGGCTTAGTGATTCTGTAATGAACTAAATATTTTGTATCTATTCAGACTCTTTTATGGATTAGCAACTGTGGATAATATAATTTGTATCACTTAGCTTTAAGTTAGCATATCTGAACGTTAACCCCAGTGGCACAAAGTGAATTACTGAAATATTCAGATATGTAATAATATCTGTGCAAGAATAATTTTATCAAGAATTTACTCCTTGTAAATTAATCTTGAATGACAAGAGGGTATGGAGCTCTAATTCACAAGTATAGATAACAGGAGAGTACTTAGTAAACTTGTGGTTCTGAGAGCAACAGCTTCCAAATATGCAGGAGTACAATTCCTAATGGATTAGGAGTGGAAGAAGCAGGCTGTAGGGCGATTCTAAGCAGACCGACTTACTCGAACAGACTGAGTCTCAGCTGAGTTTGAGCCCGTTAAGTATGCTGCGAGAGCAGCGTTCCGTGGTACTGTAGAATCAGATAGATCCTTCCGCAAGTAGATCCGTGCTTGACGGTTTGAATAGTACAGTGGTGGCTAAATGGAAATCTCCGTTTACGGAGGAAATCAGTTCAGACCGGCAGCTGATGCAAAACAGACAAATCCTTCAAGGCTTAGGTTAGGGCATGCACGGCTTTGTTGTTCACCGCGGATGCGGTTCAGGAGTCCGACACCTTGAGAGTAACAGGTGAGTGCGAGTAAGGTGTTCTGTGCAATTGCGGTTACAGCAGTCTGGCAGTTAATGCAGATAAGGTTAGGCAGGACAATTCAAGGATCTATTGCGGTCAGCAAAGTACTTAATTAAATGGTACAAATGATAGCAAAGCACTTCGTGTGAAGTGAGCTCAGTTTTTTAGAAAATTTCTCAATCACTAAACACCTGGCTGACGTCAGGGGAAACCTTAAATAGGTTAGGGGGTTGGACTAAGGTTGTAAAGGTGGTATTGCAGGGAAGAGATACTATTGCAAAGGTGGAGCAGTATTCCCTGACAGCAGGTCTCATCATAAGAAACTGGGCTGGGCCCTATAATGTTAAAAAAGAGGAGAAAACCTAATCACAACTTCAAACTTCAGAGATCTAACTAGCACAATTTACACTGTATTCCTGACTAGGTTGATTTATTGTAAAAGATTCAGATAAAGTGTATGTTTTTAGACCTTCTCTTACCTCCCCCTTTCCCGCCTAGCTTGTCTAGGTGGGTCTCTTCCCCTTTCCTTTTCCCCTTCCCTCTGGGTCGTATCTTTTTTTTTCCCTGAGGTGGGAGACAGGATCTTGCTCCGCCTATGGTAATATATTTCTGTGCCACATTGACATACTGATGTAATAATTTTCTTTTGCAAATGTTGTATTGTTCTTGGTTACCCCTCCCCTTCTGCTGATCTGAGAACATACTGACTTGGCCGCATAAGCCTGAAATACTAGGAGGGGTGGATAAACCAAACTTAGATTACTTGCACATATATTGCATTATTGTATGGTTTAGGTGTTTTCTTTGATCTTGCCCTGGAGTGTCTCCTCTGTGCCAGCCCCTTCACCAAATTTGGATCTAGTACTTAAGGACTCCCATACTGGGGGACATCTTATATTCAGGCTAATACTCTAATATATATTTAAAGTTATCTGGATTGACCGGAACTAAACTCATACATTCTCAATTATCCCCCCCCCCCCCATGAACCCTGGTCTGCACTGCTTAATTTCTGCAGTAGGACTTTAGCCTAAACTCTTAGCAAGTATGAGAGGCTGGTGTTGAGGAGACATCTCCTAGTCCTTCTCCAACTTCCATGATACTCTAAATAGGTGGGGAACTTCTCTTCTGTCAACTAAATATAATCAGACACCATTCCTCTGAGCATAAATACTGAGCCTGAATCTACCCCACTTGTGACTTTCAATTACAAAACAAAAAATGCCCCACACCTGCAGACAACAGGGGAATACCCCAACGAACATTAAAAAGACGGTCTTTGACCACTTTTCTCAACCACCTAAAGACCTTGAAGAGGGATCTAATGAAGGTCTGAGTGACTCAGAATCATTGGGAGAAGGTTCTCACTCTAGCTTACGCCTTTCCACTCAATCACAGCACTTCATCACTGAAGCAACACTAAAGAAAATGCTTACCCTGCAAACACGTTCTATTACACAAGAGAAACAGAGAAGCTCCGCTGAGCTACGGAAAGATATCTCTGAAATAGGTGAGAGAGTAGACGCTCTAGAAAGGAAACAGGATGACCAAACTAATCTCTTATCATTTTCGGAATCCTTGGCTGACCAATTAATACAACTTGAATTCAAGTTAGCAGATGTCGAAGACAGGGGCCGTTGAAACAACGTTCGGTTTCGTGGGGTTCCAGAGGATATACAACATTCAGACCTACAAAGATACTTTAGGGAAATCTTTAGTGAACTCTTGGGCTCTACTGAGGGTATGACCACCACCATAGAAAGAGATCATAGAGCACTACGTCCAAGAACAGTCTTGCAAGATAAGCCAAGAGATGTAATTGTATGTTTCCATAGTTTTGTGTTTAAGTATAAACAAATGCAGGCTGCATTCAGAAGACTAGAGCTTTCAGAGAAATTTAAAGACATACAATTACTACCTGACCTGTCTGCACACACACTCCAACCACGCAGGTAACTACAGCCAATCACCTCAGCGCTACGAAGAGTGAACATAAAATACAGATGGGGTTACCCCATCAAACTAATAATCACAAGACAACCAGACACATGTAGTGTCCACCTTGCCCCAAGGCAATACTCTTCTCTTACAGTGGAAGCTCAATCCACATCATAGCCTAAACTACGTGCATCTGCGCCCAAATGGTCTGTTAAGGTTTAAAGGTCAAAGAGGCAAAAGCCCCAACAAAACCAGGAACCCTCAAGGCCTCACACCCTTCCACCCTGAACCCAGGCTCTAAATGGTTGATTAATGACATCCCCTCCATCGGGGCCACCCACCCTAATAAGTTAATATGGTTGCTTCTGCAATATACTAGATTCATCTAGTACTGACTGATGGACTGTCAACCTAATTTATAAGGTTAACTGACCAGGTTGTTTTTTTACACTGTCTCCTTGGTTTTGGAGCAGGGTGAGCACAGATCCATGTTTGAGTTCAGAACACCCTTATGGAGGGTCACAGATGTTTTTATATTACACCAGGCATAATTGGTGTCGCCTAGAAAATGTTGTTTTAATACATAAGTTTAGTTGATAAAATTGCTTCTATACATTGTTTTGCTTGTACTCAGGAGCAGGGCTGGTGCTACCAGCTCTTATCTACTTCATTCGTTCCACTCCCCCCCCACACACACACAAGGAAGCCCATGCCTGGGTTCCACCTAGGTGGACTATTTCCACCTCACTCTATAGATACATTACTTCAGCTCACAATCTTGACCATCACCCCCAGATTTACTTCCCCCATCCCCCCAAACCGTCTACTTACATTACCAATATTAGATATCCACACCCACAACAACATAGTCCCTCCCACAACTAGGTTCATTCAATTTTAAATTGATTCACTTAGATTTATGTCCCATAACACCAGAGGCCTCAACTCCCTGTTTAAACACAGCCTGCTGACTCGCGCCCTTAAATTACATAGCCTGGATGTAGTGTTCCTCCAAGGAACCCATTAGCAGTCAGACATTTCCCACTGACTCCATTCCCATACTTACACAACCATGGAGCATTCACTAAAAAGGCAAGGGGGAAAGCCAACCTGATACATAAGAGACTAGCAGTCGAACAAATACAGGTAATCAGAGACCCTCAAGCTAAATACACAATCCTAGTTTCCAAATTAGACCATGTACTCTATACATTGGTCTCAGTTTACTTACCCAATGCACATCAACCTACATACCTTAGGAAAGTTCTGCAGGCTGTGAAACAGTTCAGACAGGGTAGAGTTATGTAATGTATCTACCTCTCATATTTTCATCTTACTGTTTTTGATCTCTCTTCCGATAAAATGGAAGGATTATGCACAGACTGTTACTTTTGTATAAAGACCAATTGGACCTGCGTGTCAATTCATTTCCTTTATGTGCCTTTCAGATTAGTGGGCCTGCGTGCCCCCACTCATTTACTAACTTAATTACTGAAAATGTGAGACTTTGATTGTTAATTATCAATAAAAAATGTAAAACTTATAAAAAAAACTATTCTAAAAATTAACTACCAATAGCCCTTAAATGGACTTGTAGGACATTGCCCGATCAGCTCTTTTTGTGAAAAAACACTAACCCCTCTAACATTACAACCCCCCACCCCCCAAAAAATAAAAATACCTAACTTAAAAAAAAACTAAATTACCCATTGCCCTGAAAATGGCATTCCCCTTAAAAGGGCATTCAGTTCTTTTGCTGCCCAAAAAAATATAAACCCTTATCTATAAAAAAAAACCCACTAGCCCCAAAGTTGGTACTCACCGACGATGATGGGCGATGCTCCATCTTCATCTATCTTAGTCCAGGAGGAGGTCCACCTTCTTACTTCATCCCGGTGGCGGCGAGTTCTATTGGCTTTTTCCTTCATACTATTGGCTGATTTGAATTTGAAGATTCAGCCAATAGAAATGCAAGGGTACCCCTATTCAATGTGCGGCTGGAGTCCGCATGAAGAGGACCTCCATGTTGAAATTCTGAAGAGGAGGATCGTCACTGCTGCCATTGCCGCCGACCTCACCGCCGCCACCAGGATGAAGTTAGAAGAAGGACCTCCGTTGGGATGAAGATGGAGCGCCGCCCATCATCATCTTTGAGTACCAACTTTGGGGTTAGTGTTAGTTTTTTTTGGGGTAGTTTTTTTTTTTTAAAGATTAGGGTTTTTATTTTTTTGGCCAGCAAAACAGCTGAATGCCCTTTTGGGGGGTGGGGGTTGTAATGTTAGAGGGGTTAGTGTTTTTTTTCACAAAAAGAGCTGATCGCTTTAGGGCAATGCCCTACAAAAGGCCCTTTTAAGGGCTATTGGTAGTTTATTTTCAGAATAGGGTTTTTTTTATTTTGGGGTTGTTTTTATTTTTTTAAGAGGTTTTAAAATAGGATTACATTTTTTTATTTTTGGTAATTTCTTTTTTTATTTTTGTAATGTTAGTTTTTTTTATTTTTCAGTAATGGTAGGGTTTTTTTGTGTTATGGTAGTTTTTTTTATTTTTCTGTAATGGTAGTTTTTTTCTGTAATGGTAGGTTGTTTTTTTAAAAGGTAAGACTTTTCTAACAAGTAAGTTTTTATTTTTAAGGTAGCTAAGATTTTTTTTTGTTAATTTAGGGTTATATTAATTTGAGTTTTGCGATGTGAGGTTATGGCATTTCAGGGGTTAAAAAAATTATTTAGGTATTTGGTGAGGTGGGGGTGGCAGTTTAGGGGTAAATAGGTTATTTAGGTATTTTGCAATGCGCGGGATGGCGGTATAGGGGTTAATAGTTTATTTAGGTATTTGGCGATGTGTGGGGATGGTGGATTAGGGGTTAATAGTATTATTTTGTTTTTGCGATGTGGGGGGTGGAGGATTAGGGGTCAATAGTATTATTTAGCGTTTGTGATGTGGGGGGATGGTGGATTAGGGGTTAATAGTATTATTTATGAGTGTAAGTGTACTTTGTAATGTATTTTTGTTGTGTTTTTTGCAACTTTTTATTTTTGGAAACCTGTTTACCACAACTCTTAGATCACGGAAAGGATTGAAGCAGCACTTGTAATATCAGCAGAAAGAAAATGTCTCGCAAATTTGCGATTGCGCTAGCACAAAACTGTTTGCGCCTCACTTTATCAATGCGCCTCAATTTATCAATGTCTGTCCGACAAAGCGTATCATGAACTGCTTGTGCAATGCTGCCCCCTGCAGATAGCAGTTGGTGTCAATCAGCCCGATCGTATAGGATCGGGCGGATTACAGACCGCAGCGGACCTCAGCGGAGGTAGCGGACCAGTTATGGAGCAGCGGTCTTAAGACCGCTGCTTCATAACTGCTGTCTCTGACGAGCCTGGAGGTTCGCGCAGAAACAGGGGCATCAGGGGTCATTCGGCCATTGATAAATTGGCCCCTTAGTGTCTT
>CAJPDP010992470.1:0-10740 GCA_905336975.1 Bombina variegata variegata
AAGCTTCTTTTTCAAATAAAGATAGCAAGAGAACAAATAAAAATGATAATAGGAGTAAATTAGAAAGTTGCTTAAAATTGCATGCTCTATCTGAATCACGAAAGAAACAAAATTGGGTTCAGTGTCCCTTTTAATTTCTTTCTTGAAAGGTTTTGTTTCTTTTGGCTATCTGTTCTGCTAGAATAGTTTCTGAATTGCCTGCTCTTTCTTGTTATTCTCCTTATATTATTTTTCATCAGGATAATGCAGTTTTGCCTAAGGTTGTGTCCTCAGACAATATAAGTCGAGAAATTGTTTTTCCTTCTTTGTATCCTAATCCTAATAATTTTTCAGAAAGGCTTCTTCACAATTTGGATGTTATTAGGACCTTGACATATTATGTTGATGCTACTAAGGATTTCTAGTTTGTTTATTTGTTTTTTATCCTGCCCTTATTTTTCATTACTTGTGGACTCCACAGCTTGGGTATTTGTTCCCAGGAGTTATGGATCGTGGTTTTGCATAACCAACACAGTTATACTAATACACTTTTTACCTCTGTGATTACCTTGTATCTAAGTCTCTGCAGACTGCCCTCTTGTTTCAGTTGTTTTTACAGACTTGCATTGTAGCTAATCAGTACTGACTTATGAAGAACTCCACAGAAGTGAGGGTAATGTTATCTATATGGCACACATGGACTAGCGCTGTCTAGCTGTAAAAATACATTGAGATAAGAGGCGGCCTTCAAGGCCGTAGAAATTAGCATTTGAGCCTACCTAGGTTTAGCTTTAAAGCAAAGAATACCAAGAGAACAAAGCAAATTTGATGATAAAAGTAAACTGGATATAGTTGTTTAAAATTGCGTGCCCTATCTGAATCATGGAAGTTTAATTTTGACTAGACTGTCTCTTTAAATCCAGCAACTAAACCTGATTAATTTGCTTTGCTCAAACATATCCTAAAGTTACAAACAATTTTCTACCATGATAAAATGATATTTTGAAATGCTTGATTGAGAAATAATTCTGTTTCACTGCGATAATGATTAATCCATAATAGTCAGCTTGTGCTTTTCCTTCTGTGACTTCATATTAAGGTATGTAGAAACACCTGCACAATAAAGAAATAAAATAATATGTGATGATAGGAGAGGTTACCATTTTTTGTGAATGTCTAACAAATACAGTAATTTGAGCAAACCATGGGCTGCATTTTTAAATCAAGAACTGAGAAGCTTGATGTGGAGTCAGAGGTCTTCTGGGTTGGTCTTTGTACAGTGGATGGATAGAGCCCCCAAATAGTGACAGTACCAGAATTGTACTCTGTAGGTTTGTACCGACCTAGAAAAATATTTACTACAGTTTGCTATAGATCTACAAACTAATTAAAGGGACATTATACACTAGATTTTTCTTTGCATAAATGTTTTGTAGATGATCCATTTATATAGCCCATCTGGAAGTGTTTATGTAAAAATGTATAGNNAGACTTTTAACCAAGCCCCAAAGTATTAGATGTAGACTCAAGTCTACAGACTCCTGATTGCTCCTGTTTGTGTAATCTGTCTTTTCATATGCAGGGGGGGGGGGGGGGGGGGGCTCTGCTGTTCCTGCTTTCTTATCCCCTTTCAGTAGGTGTCCCAGCCTAACCTCACCAACAGTGCTAAACTGAGAGCTTCTAAATACGTTTTTAAATGGTTTTATACAGGATTTTTATATCAGTATCTGTGCATATTCTTCTTTATAGTAGTGTCTATTACATGCAGTTATATGAAAATTGGTGTATACAGTCCCATTAATTATGACAAACAAATATGCTTTATAAGCTTGTTTTCTGAATCAGCGGTTTAAGCATTTTATTTTTGCTTGATATATAGTGGGTTCTAATATTATCCTGGTTGTCTTGCGCTCTTTCATTGCCAAATAATCTTTTATGCAGCAGGCTAATAAAATAACCATTACATTAGCTAATGATGATTACAGTCTGAGGTAAAACAATCATCAGCTGCATTTCTCTTTCACATCCTTTATCCACAGGTGTTTTTCAATAAAACTTCTTAAACCCTTCTTTGTATAGTTAAAACTGTAGGTGTTACTCATGACCCTGATAGCAGTAAAACAGATGTGTTCCAATCACGGAGAATCACTAGCCTTATTTCCTTCATATGTAATGAAATTTGAGTGATACACATTTCTGTAAGGAATGTGAGACAGCATTTTAATGAGCACTTGGATACACTCCCAAAAACAACAATAATTCCCAGCAGATATAGGACACTAAATAAAACATGCGTCATGTGCCTTCTTAACTGATGCAACATATTACACTAAATGTGCTGTTAAAGGGACAGGGAAATTATTTTGGTTCTTCTAATAGATGGTATTTTAAAATTTCCCTTAATAATTATAAAAATTAAATAATTTTTTTTCAAGCTTGCCTTGTATTTAACACAGAGAAAGTTATTCTTTTCAGGTGATAAATATTATTATAGCATTTGGTGTATTAATCAGAAATGCATTTAAAGGGATATGAAAAACATTTTTTTCTTTCATGATTCAGATGGAGAATGGAATTTTAAGCAATTTTCTAATTTACTCATATGATCAAATTTTCTTCGTTCTCTTGATATCTTTATTTGAAAAAGCAGGAATGTAAGCTTTGGAGCCGGCCTATTTTTGGTTCAGCACCTGGGTAGCGCTTGCTAATTGATGGTCTATCTGAATCATGAAAGAAAACATTTGGGTTTCATATCACTTTAAGGCTAGTTGAAACATGAGTTTCATAATAAAAAAAATATCTTTGAAATTGCTAATCATTCCCCTCTTTTAAAGGAGGGGGTCACAAGCCCAGGTGACTATAAGATGGTGGAACAAATAAGGTGGGAGGAGTATCCTTTATGTACCACTGACATTACAAAGACAAACATGAGACCCTTTTACTGAAAGTAGCAATCCTCATCTTATGGTTATGTATCTGACCCAGTTGCCAGGTGATTGCCATAAGAATGAAAAATTCCTCGCAGCATTGATTCTGTTTTAGGTGTACCATTTTAAGGGGCCTGTATTACCCCCTCACCATAGAAGTATATCATAAGACTCCTCATGTGCAAGAGTGCGGTTCCCACCTTTCTTGTAAGAGGTTTTATGTCTGTATAACTTTCAAGTGATTGTTATAAATTTAATAATAATGATCACCTGTCAGCAAACATTACCCTCAGTTTGTTGTGATAATATTTTGTGAAATAGTTGAAAAGATGAATTGTGGTATAGCTATTTGGTGTTTTTTTCTTTTTTTTTTTAAATAATATTTTTATTGAAAAATTAGTAGGTTGTACAAAATGCAAAACAATTTGCTGTGCAGGATACAATGTTTTGTCGATACTCAGCATTTTACAAGCTTTATGTATCCGTTATAAAGAGTCCATTATGAGCGTCCCAGTGTGGTGCCATTGTTAATAAAAGCAAAAGAAATAATAGCACAGATATGATAGATGGTTCTCAGAGTTCCTGTGAGCTAATGCGTCAAAAAATGAAATGATCCTCACACCCTGGTAAAAAGTGCTGAGTATATGTTGAGTCCCTGAGCTTATACCCCTGTCCTGAACATTCTACTCTGGACGTTGTTTACTGTTAATCCACATCTCTAACATAAGTTTGTGTGTATCTATTGTTCCCTGTTTAATGTGGTGGTATCTTTCTAGGTGAAGCAATGTTTCTACCTGCCTTTGCCATTCGTCTATCGTGTGAATCTCTCGGGACTTCCAGTGTTTGTGTATTAGAGCTTAGCACTGTTCAGCATGATCAGCAGTAGGGCTTTGGTCGCTTTGTTAGTTAGTCTAGGGAGTGAGAGAAACAGCAGTGTTTGTGGACTATTTTGCAGTGGTTTTCCTATAGTGTATTCTATATGGTTGAGTATTCCCACCCAGTAGGTGTCTAACTTAGGGCAATCCCACCAAATGTGAGTTGGCGTCCCATCCCCCCCACAGTCTCTCCAGCACTTGCCAGAGGCGTGCTTGTATATCCGTTGCAGTCTGCTAGGGGTAAGGTACCATCTTGCAAGGAATTTGTAACTGGACTCTTGCATCCTCATGGATATTGAGGCTGTTTTTGTGATTCGGAAAGCTGTCTGCCACTCTTTGTACGATATCTCAGTTTGTAGTTCTTTTTCCCATGCCTTAGTGTATGATGGATGAACATGAGGATCCTCAACAAGAAGTAGTTTGTACGTTAAGGAAATTGTATGTACCGTGGGGATATTTCGTAAACATAGATTCTCAAATATGGTGGTTTGCCTTGTGAGGCTATGTTTGTGCTTGTGTGTCACGAGAAAGTGATTCAGCTGTGCGTGCGAGTACCAGCTCATAGTAATGTCAGGCATTGTTTCCAGTATGTCACGGTGTGTTTTAAGTTTGTCCCCTGTGAGAAATTTCGCAAGAATATATTCCTGAAAGGTCATTTTGTGATCTGTCTCTTGTTCTGTATAGTTCCATGGTACGTCGTATTTTGATGGAGAGGTGTCAGTGGGGAGTATTTTGATGATATATTCGTTGTGGTGTGAATGATCCTGTCCCAGTTTGTGTAAAAGTCTATAAAGCAATGGGTTGGTTGTTGTCTCTGTTGGTCTTTCTTTCTCCAGAACCCAGGCCTTCAGACCTGCATTTATCGTACTCAGGATGTCACAATTTAGTTGCACCCACAGTTTATCAGGGTCATTGAAGCACCAATCTATTAGTCTGTGTAGAGTAATCGCCTGTTTGTAAATTTGGATGTTTGGTACTTCAAGGCCCTTGGTAGGTAGATTGTCTTCCTGGCCACTCTAGGTCTGATCCCCCCATATATACTGCTCCATTAAATTTTGTAGCTTAGATAGGTAGTTTTGGCTGGGAGGGGGGATAGGTGTAGTTTGAAGTAAATATAATAATCTAGGGAGTACATTCATTTTAACCATATTGATCCGCCCCACCCAAGAAATTGACTTGTTTTTCCAGCTGGACAAGTCAGCAACTAGTGTGTGTTCTAAAGCTTTATAATTTTCCTGGAATATGACCTGGGGGTCCGGGGAGAGGTATATTCCCATGTATTTCATTTTAACTTTTTGTAATCTCAGGGGACAACCCTGCAATGCTGTGTCGAGTGCGTCTGGGTGACATGTAATATTCATTAATTCCGATTTTGTTATGTTAAGGTAAAAGTTGGAGAGCTGTCCGTAGTTTCTAAAGGCAGTCAGAGTTTTGGTCAGTGAGGTGTCAATGTTGGTCAGGGTTAATAGGACATCTTCCGCGTACAGCGCCAATTTATGTTCGCGCAATTTGGTGGGTATCCCTGAGATTTGTACATCTTCTCGGATCCTCTGCACCAGAGCCTCTATAGCTATAGCAAAACGGGTTGGGGAGAGGGGGCAACCCTGCCTTGTACCATTTCTGATAGAGAATCTATCGGACAGGAGGCCGTTCACTTTAACTCGAGCAGTGGGGTTTCTATACAGTGTAAAGATTTAGGCTATGAAATTCTCACTGAATTTCATTTTGGACAGGACTGCTTTTAAGAATGGCCAGTGTACTCGGTCGAAAGCTTTTACCGCGTCCGTCGAGACCAATACTAAGGGTATGTGTTGCTGTTGCGCATGTGCTACCAGCTGCAGTACTTTCAGTGTATTATCTCTGCTTCCCTTCCCGGCACAAAGCCCACCTGGTCTGGGTGTATCAACTTGGGTAGAAATTTGTTAATTCTGTTTGATAATATTTTGGCGTATATCTTAATGTCCGAATTCAAGAGTGAAATGGGGCGAACGTTTTCCGGTCTGTCTGGGTTTTTCCCCTGCTTAGATAATACAGTTATGTTTGCCTCTAACATTTGATCTGTGAACCCTTTCTCCTTCAGTAGTGAATTGAAAAGGGATACTAATAGTGCTAGTAAGTGATGCATGTACGTCTTGTAGTATTTTATTCCTAACCCATCTGGCCCAGGACTTTTGCCATTTAGCATGATTCTAATGGCGGTTTTGACCTCTTCACTTGTGATTGGACTGTCTAAGTATTCGGTATCCTCTAAGGATAATGTGGGCAGTTGCACGTCATCCAGATATCTGTCAATGTTAATTTGTGCGCTATTGTTTCTGATGTTATAGAGTTTTTCGTAATAATGTCGGAACGTCTCTGCTATTTACTCACTGTCCTGTGTTTGTCCCGCCGCGTCTGTTAGTGAGTGTATATATGTGCTTAATTTTTTTTCGTTTTAGTGCTTTTGCTAGTGATGACCCTATCTTATCACTCATGTCAAAGTACCTTTGTTGTAGAGCAAATGCCTTTCGTTGATATTCTTTAGCAAGGTGGTTGTTCAGGGCGGTCTGAACATTGGTCAGGGATTTTAGTATAGTCGTGGAGGAGGGGGCTTTTTTCAGTTCCGTTTCCTAGTACCTAATTTGTCAGTTATTTTTATTTTCCCTCGCCTTATGTTTAATAAATTCTCCCCTCACCACACATTTGTGGGCTTCCCAAACTGTAGAGGTGGACACGGGGTCCGGGGTGTTTTCCTCAAAGTAGTGTTGCAAGGTCGTGTCAACACCTAGGTTGACCAGGGGGTCAGCTAGAGCGCATTCATCAAGTCTCCATAGAAAGGGGTGTATGGGCATGTCCGGCCACGCTATTGTGCATTGTACTGGTGCGTGGTCAGACCATGTGATTGGGAGAATGCTGGAGCCCTCTACCAGGTACAATGCCAGCTGGTCCGCTACAAAGTAGTCTATCCTTGTGTAGACATGGTGTGGATGTGAATAAAATGTGTAGTCTTGTGCCTCGGGATTCACTGACCTCCATACATTGTGTAGCCTTAGTGCGTGAAGTTGGGTGTTCATAGCTTTAATTACCTTTTGTGGTGTGCTTGACTTGCCCGTCGAGGTGTCCCTCGTGGGGTCTAAAGGTAGATTGAAGTCCCCTGCTAAATATAGTATGCCTTTCGAGTGTTCTAATAGTATTTGTGTCACACGCTTGAAGACTATGTGTTGCCCCTGGTTAGGGAGGTATACGTTTACTAATGTGACATATGAACTAAACAGGATGCCTGTGACCAGTATATAAGATCCGGCGGGATCCTTCAATATGAAGGTTGGTTTGAAAGGTATCGAATTCTTAATGAAAATTCCCACCCGCCTTTTTTTGAATTGCCAGACGCTAAATAGAAGGTTTTATACCTGTGGTTTATGAATTTTGGTTCTCTCCCTTTTCTGAAGTGTGTCTCCTGAATATATAAAATATCTCCTGTTTCCTGTGTAGCTGGTGAAATGCTATGGATCATTTTTCAGGGCTGTTGGCATTAATTGAGATCAATTTTAGTGGTTGTGGTTGCATCTTACCTGAGACTATCCGTTTCCTACAGTGTAAATGTGAGGCGTATGCAAGGTGTACTGCCCCAGTGGGCAGTGTATATAAGTCAGGTGGTTTACTGCACAAAGGTGTTTTATGTATCCCTCTGGATGCCAGTACAATAACTGCTCTGTAGGGTGTGGAGTGTATTCAGCCAGGTGAGGTGTGTATGGTATAACAAGTATCTCTCAAAGAATATAACAGAATATGCAAACAATTAAACCGTGCAATATGTATAAACAGTGCAAATAACTGACAGTGAAAAAGATATCACAAGAAAATAAACTATATAACAGATAGGGTAGTATCCCCGCCACCAAACCCAGCATTTTAAAATGTAAACATAAACGTTATATTATACAACCTGTTTCCATAGTTTAGCAACAAGAGTCCCCTTGTGTTGGTGCGTGTGGGTTTTCAGGGGTCCGTGACGGATCCCCCTGCTCCACTGTGGCGGGCGCTATGGAAAGTTGTTTTACAGGATCCCGGCTTGTTGTTTCCTCTGCTGTGGGCCTTGCCTTGCTTCGGGGCAGTTGTGTAGGGTGTCCATCTCTCAGTTGTTCTTGAGTATGTATATTTATCTGCAGAAGTGTGGCAGGTCTTCTTTATTCTTGTAGATTGCTGTGTTGTCACCTCTGGTTGCAATGATTCTGACCGGAAAGCCCCACCAGTATGGGTATTTTCTGCTCCCGAAGGACAGTTGTAATATGGTTTAAGTCCCTTCTCTTCTGAAGCGTTGCAGGGCTCAGGTCCGTGAAGATCTGTATGCGATTACCGGCATGAGTAAGGTCCTGCTTCTGCCTTGAGTGTTTCAGAATCTCCTCTTTATCTTTGAAGTGTAGTAGCTTTAGTATCACATCCTGTGGTGGAGCCTTGGGTGGAGGTTTAGCTCTCAGTGCACGGTGTGCTCTCTCTATGATGACGTCTGGTGCACTGTTATCCCCTTTTACAGTGCGTAACAAGGCTTGTAGACATTCCTCCAGTGCCCCTGGTTGTATGGATTCTGGTATCCCACACACTCTGAGGTTATTTCTCCTGCCTCTGTTGTCCAAGTCCTCCACCTTTTCCAACAGGTTATATATAGTTTCCTCCTGGCCGTACACTAAGCGGGACATATGTTGTATGTCGTTATAGGTGATGTTGTGGTTTTCTTCTAGGTTGGTGACTCTCTGCGTCACCATTGTCAAGTCCCTTTTTAGATCACCGTACCAATTTTTAACTTCTGAAACAATCTCTTTAAGGTCATTTTTGGTACATAATGCTTTTAAATCTTCCTTTGTTATACTTTGTGATTCGGCCGGTGTGGATAGCAGGTTTTGTTGCTCTTCTATCTGCATGCAGTCATTGAAGGTAACAATTGAGGAGGTTGTGGAGGCCTCCGTTGGTTTCAGGAATTGCTGTATCATTCTGGAATGCATATTTCCGTTAGTTTTATTGGATTTGCGCCCAGGCATATCTGGATACATACAGGGGTAGACAGCTGTACTAAACACTTGGGATAAGCCTTGTGGGAGCTGCCTGTACAGCTTGGTTAGGACGGTGTGCTGCCTTGTCTCATTCACCTACTCCCTGTTAATTGGGCTAAGTGTGCAGTTGGCTGCAGAAGTTACTTGTGTGGCCGCTTTCTGTGTCAGGTATAGACTGATTGGGCTGTGAGAGGTTTAGTTTTTTTAAAGTCACTCTTGTGGGTCAGTGGACTTAATGGCCGGGCTCTAGTTCTCTGTGGTATGCGGAGTTAGGGAGCATTAAACACTGTTGTTTATTACACTATACCCAGTTCTATATGTGCTGCTGCTTTTATTGTATTTTTTACACAGCTTATGACCCCCCTTGTCCACTATATCTGTGCTTCCTATTGTGGGCTTTTTGATTGTTTTATCCCCAGTGTAGCCTACTTCTTTTTTGCTTTTGTTTTTTGTCCCTCCGCCTCTCTGCGCCACAGGCCGTTATGGTGGGGCCTTACCTCGTGGCACTGTTTCCAGCCTTGTGCCCAGTGATGCTTTTAGCTTCCTTGTGTTTTTCGGCGACCACCGCCAGTATTGTGCTGCCTATTCTGTTAGTGATGCATACATCTGCATCTGCTGCCGGTCCAGGGCTGTAATAAGTCATGCTGGATTTTGGCCCTGCTTCAACCCTGTCTTGTGTCCTGTTTGCGGGCCGTAGCAGGATCCACAATAACCCCCTGTGCTTCAAGGCTGTGGGTATCGGCTCCAGAGGAAGTCTGCCGTGTTTGGGGAAGTCTTTTGAGGCTGATGTCTCATATGTCTGCCGGGTTTGGATGGCGGGGGCCTAGGAGCTGTTCTTCTACACGGCCATATCGCTGAACGGCCAAGCTCCGCCCCCATTTTTTCTTTTTTAATAGACAATGAATAAACACTAAATACATTTAATGCACCTCCCTCTAATTATGGGTCCTGCCATTTTGGAAACTAGGTCACACTGAAGGAGGCTTGCTACAACACCCATGACTATAGGGAGCTCGTAATAATCTCAATACTCTGCTTATAAAATGTGTTTAGTGTTTAATGTCCCTTTATTATTTTGTTCTATATTTTAAGCAAATATTACAGATATCATAATAGGCAAATGTCACTAAATAAGCACATTCACGATTTTGAATACAGACTACAAATAAGGAGGTAATATATTCTGCAAATTACAATAATACATTGTTACTACCATTAGCAAAAAAATATTCTAGTAAAACCTATTACTGTTTTTCAGCGGCATATTTACATATGCTATAATGGCCCATGCACCAGCAGTGGCTTATATAACACAATTATGTCTTCACATACACAATACACACCAAAGCTAGCGCGTTGAGCTTCAATACTGGTGCATGGGCTCTCACAACATATGTGTGTATGCCACTGAGAAACAATGATAACTTTTACTAGAAGCATTTTAGCTAATGGAAGTATATTGCAAAAATGCCTTTATTTAAAACTGAAATGAACCCATGCACATTTACATTTTGAACTATCTATCCCTTTAAATTCTTGTGTTCAGTGACAACAAATTGAGAAAAGGATTATTATTGACAATTTGCTCTTTTTGCCTCTATCTGGTCATAAGTATATCTACCACCAATGTATTAATGTCATTTTCTGAAAATACGTTTTGGGTCAGATTACAGCTTGCGCTCCACTCAGTAATACTATTGCACGTAGATGTGAGCTGGTATTACAAGTACAGCGCAATGCGAATACGACCCGACGTTCACATTGCTGCAAACCAAACGCTCACAAGAGCCCGCTTCCATAGGCTCCAATGAAAGCCTTGTTTTCATGACGGCAGCCACGGCAAACAACCTTGTGCAGCGCAGGGGCGATTTGCACAGCTTTGGGCAGCAATAAATAAAATCTATATGTATATGCGTATATACATATATAATT
>CAJPDP010992590.1:0-11473 GCA_905336975.1 Bombina variegata variegata
AAATTCAACACACCTGCTCCCCATTCACACCTGAGACCTTGTAACACTAATTAGGCCCAATTTGGACATTTCCACTTAGGGGTGTACTCACTTTTGTTGCCAACGGTTTAGACATTAATGGCTGTATGTTGAGTTATTTTGAGGGGGCAGCAAATTTACACTGTTATACAGGCTGTACATTCACTACTTTACATTGTAGCAACGTGTCATTTCTTCAGTGTTGTCACATGAAATATATATATATACAAACTTTCAAGCCATTCCCAGTCAAACCCCTTGTCATATAAAATTTTAATTTCTTTCCTAAGATATGGTGAGTCCACGGCTTCATCAATTACCATTGGCAATATCACTCCTGGCCAGCAGGAGGAGGCAAAGAGCACCACAGCAAAGCTGTTAAGTATCCCTTTCCTTCCCACAACCCCCAGTCATTCTCTTTGCCTTTGGTGCAAGGAAGAGGTGAGATTTTGGTGTCTGAAGAAATTGGATTTATTTCACTTCAATCAAGATTTTATTATTTTACAACAGAGTAGGTTACTCTGTTCCTTCCCCTTTTTCAAGAATTGGGTCTAGCTGCACTCCACATTAGTCTCTTTAGTAAGGGCAGTTGTGGGTTAAAGCAGTTAGTAACATGTAAGGTGGGCCTTGCTGCGTTTTCCTAACATTTTGCTGCCCAAGTATAGAAAGCCAGAGTAGGTTTACTCTGATTCTTTCTCTTTCTGCAGGTCTCTGTAAAGAGCATGTGTCCTCTCATACATTGTAAGCTGTCCTCCTGCCGGACGACTAGATGCAGGTAAGTGCCCTTTTTGTCTTCTAGGAGAGGAGATAGGCACTTAAATGAATAAGCAAATAAATAGAGCTACATCTTTATGGGACATATATATATCCTTTATGGATATTTCTATAGGCAGGAAGCAGGCATGTTGGTGACTTAAGGAGAATTAAGGTGTTAATTCTGCTTATTTTTGGCTCAGTTTGTATTTTCCCTGGGTAATCTGTGTGCACTGGGAATGGAATGACAGTAACTGGTTTAAAAGAATTTTAAAGGAACTGACTGCTCAAATAAAACCCCTATGTACAAATAGAATATTCGCCTGTTTATAATTCAAGGCTAAAATCTTAAGGAAGAGGAAGATTTTCTTAACTTTTAGCGGGTTTATTCTAATTTGTGGAGGAATGGCGCACATTTTTTTTCTTACATACGCAGCTCCACTTGGTCTAACCAGGTGATCCGCTTTTGCTTTCTTAGCTAAGCGGAGTGGTGTTTTCTCCCTGGTGCTGACATCTTGTATGTTTTTACTCGATCGGCAGGGGAGAGGTCCTTAATTGTTTGGTCTATACACTTAAGAGTGTTATTTTTTCAAAGGGGCTACCAGTTAGCGACATGAAGCGATATATATATTTTTTTCAACGTTGTTGAATTACGAATTTTAAAGTGACAGTATCATTTTATTGGCAATGTTAAATAAAGTACAAAATGTTCATATTTAATTTTTTTGTCCTTTAATGAGGATATGGGCATGGATATTTTATAACTCAGTGATGCACATATTAATGTTTTCACATTATTCCTCTTTGGGAGTTCCTGTGCTGTAATTTAATGTTTAGGTTATATTAAGTTAGAGTGCCAACCCAGGCTAGACATTTCTGTTTCTTGGCTAGTGTGGACCAAATTGTTTTTGTATAAAGATTTATGTCCTTTTTATTGGAATATTCCTCTTGTCCCTCAGGACTGTAATTCAGATAGGTTGTTGCACTCTGAGCCCCATGTCTCCCAGGATGATGCTGTTTAGGCAATGCCGCAGCCTTCTCCTCAGACATCCCAAGTCTCTATGGTGTCACATACTGTGCCCTGTGGTTCCTCTCAATCTCCTGGAGGAGTATATTTGCCTGCAGATTTTGCAGCTCAGGTATCCTCTGCAGGATCTGCAGCTTTATCTGCCTTTCCTTTTCTACAAGGAAAACGCAAGAGGACATTTAAAAATTCAGACAGTAAGGTTTCTGCTACACAGGTTCCTCTCTTTCCTATGTCTGGTGACAAGGTTTTGCCGTTAGCTTCTGAGGGTGAAATCTCAGATTCGGACAGTATAATTCCTTCATCTGATGCTGAAGTGGTCTCCTTCAGATTTAAGCTTGTACACCTCGTGTATTTTTAAAAGAGGTTTTTGGCTGTTTGGACGACTATGATACACCTGTCGTTGACAACCCTTAGGAATGTAGTAAACTTTAAAAATACTAGGATTACACTGTGGAAGTTTGCCTGTTCCAGAACGTGTTAGGAGATTTTTTCACAGGATTAGGAGTAATCAGGGATCCCTTTTCCCCGTCTCCTGTCTTTAAAAAGATTTGTCCCGTCGCTGTATCCATTAAATATCATGATGCATGGTGCCTAGAGTAAAAGGAGCATTTCTACTCTGGTTAAGAGAACTACGATCCTTACAGAGAATAGCTGACTTTTTTTGATCAATGTATTTAGCTGAAGGCTTACATGGAAGTTAGTATGGCCACTGTGTCACGTGCAGCATCCTTTTGGTGCAACGCTTTGTTTGATTCAATCTTGGTAAAAACTCCTTTGGAGGAGATCCGGAACAGAATTATGGCGCTTAAGCTAGACAATGATTTATTCTGATGCTCCCATGCAAGTTAATAGTGGGGAGCCAAGATATCTGGCTTTGCTGTGTTTTGCCATAGGAGTTGGGGCTGAATTCCTCAAAATCCAAGCTTCTGGCCCTTCTTTACAATGGTGCCTGGTGTGGCAGGAATATTTCTGATATTATGGTGGAAAAGGGTCTTTTCTACCACAAGTCAAGGAAAATAGTCCTAAAAGATGTCAGGGTAGAAACCTGCAGCTGAGTCTACATCAGCATGAAGGGCTGCTTCCGATCTGGGATCGGACCAAGTAGGGAGCTGAATTTCTCGTTTTTTCTTTAGCATGGATATGAGATGTCCCAGATAGGTTGTAGACATAGTATCTCAGAATTACTAAATAGAATTCAATCCTTCCTCCCAGAGTCAGGTTCCTCCTCTCGAGTTTATCTGCGGTCCAGATAACAGAGAAGCATTTTTGTATTGCATTGGGGACCTTTCTCTCCTTGGAGTGATAGTTCCAGTTCCTGCAGGGAACAGGGTTTAGGATTCTATACATACCTGTTCGTGGTTCCTGAAAAAAAGGGATTTTTTTTTTGTCTTTTTCTAGACCTAAAGGGTCTAAACAAGTTGTCTCAGGGTTCTGTCCTTCAAATTAGAAACCATTGGTTCCATTCTTTTTGGTCCAAGTGGGTCAGTTCATGATGAACATAGAGGATGTGTATCTTCAGTTCCTGAGATTTTCCTTTCTGTACAAACACTTTTAGTTTGTGGTTCTTCCCTTTTGCCTTGCCACAACGCCCAGAATTTTTTTCTAGGGTTCTGGGGGCTGTCTTGGCAGTGATCAGGTTTCAGGGAATTGCTGTGGCGCTCTTCCTAGACGATATATTGGTTCAGGCATCATCTTTTCAACAAGCAAACTCTCATTCAGAGATTTTGTTGTCTTTTCCTCATTCCCACAGATGGGAAGTGAATCTGAAAATGGGTTCCCTTGTTCCAGCTACTGGGGTAGTTTTCTTAGGAACCATATTAGTTTCCTATCTCTGACAATAATTTGGACAGAGGTAAAAAAAAAAATCAAGGATCCTTTCCTCTTGCCTCTCTCTGCACTCTACTGTTTGGCCCTTCTGTGGCTCAATGTATAGAGGTATTTGGTCTGATAGTTGCTTCATTAGACATCAGCCCTTGCTCGATTCCATCTGAGAGTGTTCAGATAGTGGAATGGGGATCATGTTGTTCTGTCTCGGAGGATAGATTAGATCTGTCGACATGAGATTCTTTCCTGTGGTGGTTTCCGAGGAGCATCTGTCTCGGGTCACATGCTTCAGGAGATCTTCCTAAGTAATGATGACCACGGACACCAGCCTGTTGGGTTGGTGACTATGGACTTGGGAGGAGTCTCTTATTCCATAACCATCTTGGAGTTGAGTGCAATCTCAAATGTTCTGACGGCTTCTCCCGGAGGTGTTATCCAGGTTAACCCTCTAATGGGGGGGGGGTGCTGGAGTTGGACTTTCTTGTTATTTTTAAAAGTCTAGAAATCAGCATGATGATCTGTTAAAATTCTGGGGGGTTCCTTGGGATTTTAGTCTGACATCCCTGTTCCTCAGTTTGCTCTCCTTCCACCAGTCTTTGCTCGTATCACATAGGAGTGGGCATCTATATTTTTAATTGTTCCTGCATAGGATCGCAGAATCTGGTTTCAGACCTAGCGGGGATGTATCTCTTCCACCTTGGTGGTTGTTCCTGAGGAGGGACCTTCTGATTCATAGTCCATTTTGTTCTGTTTCTCTGAAGCTTTCTGCTTAGAGATTGAACGCTTAGTTCTGTCTAATCATGGTTTTTCTAAGTCGGTCTTGAGACCATGTTTCAGGCTCGCAAGCCTGTTACTAGAAAGATTTGCCATTTGATATGACATATATATATATTTATTGGTGTGAATCCATGGGCTACTCTTGGAGTAGGGTCAGGATTCCTAGGATTTTGTCCTTTCTCCAGGTACCCTGAAGAGTCAGATTTCTGCATTTCTATTTTGTTACATAGCGTCTGGCGGACGTGCAAGATGTGCAATCTTTTTGTCAGGCTTTGATCAGAATTAGGCCTGTGTTTAAGTCTGTTGCTCTTCCTTGGAGCCATAACTTTGTTATTAAAGTTTTACAGCAGGCTCCGTTTAAGCCATTGCATTCCATAGATATTCATCTGTTATCTTGGAAGGCTTTGTCCTTATTGCTATTTCTTCTGCTCAGAGACTTTTGTTATTCTCAGCCTTGCAGTGTGATTCGCCTTATCTTATTTTTCTTGTCGATAAAGTGGTTCTTCTTACTAGCTAGGTTTCCTTCCTGTAGTGGTTTCGGACAGATACATTAATCAGCAAATTTTTGTTCCTTCTTTATGTCCTCATCCTTCTTCTCATAAAGAACGTTGTTACACAACTTGGATGTTGTGTGTGCTTTAAAATTTTATTTACAGGCGACTAAGGATTTTTGCCACTCCTTCTGCCCTGTTTGTTGGTTTCTTTGGGAAATGTAAATGTCAGAAAGCTTTTGCTATTTTTCTTTCTCTTTGGTTGAGAAGTATAATTATTTTGCTTATGAGACTGCTGGACAGCAGTCTCCTGAGAGAATTATAGCTCATTCCACTAGGGCTGTCTCCTCTTCTTGGGCTTTCAAGAATGTAGCTTCTGTAGAACAGATTTGCAAGGCGGCAAATTGGTTCTCTTTGCATACTCTTTTAAAATGTTACTAATTTGATTCTTTTGCCTCGGACAATTCATTTTTTGAGAGAAACCTTATTCAAGCAGTGGTGCCTTCTGTTTAGGTCTGCCTGTCTTGTCCCTCCCTATTCACCTGTGTCCACTAGCTTGGGTATTGTTTCCCAACAGTAATTAATGAAGCCGTGGACTCACCATATCTTAGGAAAAGAAAATGTATGCTTATCCTATAAATTTGTTTCTTTCTGGATATTGTGAGTGCCCGGCCCCATCCTTTATTTCAAGACAGTTATTTTTTATTAAACCTCAGGCATTTCTACACATTTGTGTTACTCATTTTTCTCCTTTACCTTTGGTCGAATGACTGGTGGTTTTGGGAAGGGAAGTGATACTTAACAGCTTAGCTGTGGGGCTCTATGTCTCCTCCTCCTGGCCAGGAGTGATATTCCCAACAGTAATTGATGAAGCCGTAGACTCACAATATCTGGAAAGAAACAAAATTTATCAGGTAAGCATACATTTTCTTTTTTACAAAATGTAATGTTTTTGGTTAGCACATCTTGGTACTAACATTTTTTGTTCAACTTGTAATACCAGCGCAAGCATAAGAGCTCTATTGATTTAACTTGAGCTCAGTTAGAGCTCAGTGGCACTAATATTTGTGCACTCCAATTATAATCTAGCCTTATAACATGTATGTAATAAAATATTACATTATATAAAGTTAATTCGAATTAACATTACCTTGGTGACTAAAAGACAGGAGGCGAGTATTTTGCATCAAATCTTTATTGAATCCAAACAGCAGCAAAGAAAAAAATGAACAGAAAAAATCACATAACATTGCAACAATACTGCACTAATCAGCACAAAGCAGCAGCATAAAGAGTCCAGAACATAAAAATAACTTCCTCTTTTCTTTGAGACGAAGACACAGGAATCAAAGAGAGAAGAAAATAAAATATGATCATCAATCAGACAATAACAAGTCCAGAAACTGAGAAGAAAGATCCACCGAAGTTATCACACTAAAAAACAAAAGAAGGAGAACAGAAAATAACCACTGTTCAATAAAATGGGCCACCATATATACATAGACATGAGGTGTACACATTTTCTTTTTTTTTTTTTGGGAGGGACAAGCAAAGGGGAGGGAAAATACTCGCCTCCTGTCTTTAATAAAATCTAGATTATTTAGTCAACAAGGTTATAATAATCCGAATTTTATAGCAAGACAGGAGGCTTCATATTTTGCATTTTTAACGCACAGAAGGAAGAATATCAGCGGCATGAAGAATAGGTTTAAAGTAAAAGCGAGAAAAGGTAGACGCCGAAGACCAATCAGCGGCTTTAAAGATGTCTTGAAGTTTATTACCAGCCAAAAGGGCTCTAGGAGCAGCCGCCTCTCTAACTGAATGGGCTCCAAAGGACAAATCAATGACAAATCAAATGCCCACTGAGGGCATAAGACAACGAACCCATCTGGCTAGAGTGGGAAAAGAAACTGGTTTTAAAGGAGGGACATAGGAAACGAGAAGTTGACCCTGCTGAAAAGCGCTGGAGGACTCAGTCCAAGCCTGATAGAATTTCAGGCAGAGAGCCACTCAAAGATGAGGATCTTCAGGAAAATATGGGTAAAATATGGAGGAAGAGGAGCACTTTGTATGACAAGAAACAACTAAAAAAAAATGCCCTCTGGAGAAAAGGAGAGGCCGTTGACGTCTAAAGCGTGAATGACAGAGATTATCCAAAAGGAGAAAAAAAGCAAAGAAAAATGGCTAGCTTAGAGAACAGTCTTTTAAGAGAAAGACCATTGTTATGAGCCCAACAACGAAACATCACAAAGTCGTGAATAAGCGGAGGGTATTTCAGGCGATTGGCCTTCAAGATGCGACACACCAAAGGATGTCTACCTATGGGAATACCCTTAATTGGAAAATGTCCTGCCGAGATACAAAATTAATGGAACCATAAGCCTTCCCTTGAGAAAAAAGCTCCGTCAAGAAATTGACAATGAAAGCTGGAGGTGCTGAAAAGGGATCAGCTTGTCTGCTATCGCACCAACTAACCCATGACACCCAGGCTGAAGCATAACATTTCCGGGTGCCAGGGGCCCAAGACTCTTGAAGGAGAAACTGAGCATCACTAGAAAGGCTGTCGGTAGACCAGGATCCTCTGAAATCTGCCAGACTAGCAGGGGCAGGTGACCTTGGAGGATTAGAGGATGAGGAAGACCTCTCGGCATAAAAGGAGATTCAGCCTCCGAGGAAAAAGAAGACAAGGGGAGTTGCTCATCTCCAATAGGAGAGGAAACCAGGGTTGCAATGGCCAAAAGGGGATGAGAAGAATCAGACAACACCTGGTCTTCTGAGCCATCCAGAGGGTCCTCAAAATTAGAGCAAAAGGGGGAAAAGCATAGGCTCTGTAACAGCAAAAAGTTGAAGGAAGGCATCCGTGGCTTTGCTTTCTGGATCTGGGAGCCAAATGAAATACCAGGGAAGTTGATGGCTGATACTGGAGGCAAACAGATCCAATTAAAATGGACAGAAAAACAGGGCGAAGCAGATGCCAATCACTGGAATCTCTCCAAAAATGAGAGAACCAGTCCACCACTGTATTGGAGAAACCAGGAATGTATTGAGCCTGGAGGGAGATGTTGCGAGAAACACAAAACCGACAGAGGTCAGAGATTAGATACGACAGGGCCTTGGATTTGGTACCGCCCAGGTGGTTGATGTATTGGACAACCGAAATGTTGTCAATCCAGAGGATGATTTGCGAAAGAGCCTGCCAAAAGCTCCAGACAGTTGATGTGGATAGAGAATTCTTGAGAGGTCCAAGGGCCTCCTGGTGCCAGATCCCCGCAGGCAGCTCCCAAGCCCAGAAGACTGGCATCCGAGGACATCACAAAATCCGGACCTGAGCCAAATACAGCTTTGCCATTCCACAATTCCACATGGAGGAGCTAACAGGACATTTCTGCTCTGACTTCGTTGGTGAAAAAAAATATTTTGGTGGTAAGACCTGGATTTCCGGAAAGACCAAATCTTCAGGAGTTGCATCGTCCGGCAGTGAAGCAGAGCAGGAAAAATCATCTGAATGGAAGAGGACAGAAGGCCAATAATTCTGGACAGTTGGCATATGGATATCATAGGAGCCGACAGCGTCCCTTGAATCTCTATTTTGATTCTGTCTATTTTTTCCAGAGGAAGGAAAAGAACGCCAGAAGAGGAGTCTATGAGAAAACCCAGGAATTCCACCTGTTGAGAGGGGGAAAGAGACAACGTTTGGAACCCTAAACCTTGAAGCAGGGTCATGGTGACGTCTTAATGATGAAGGAGAGTAGGAAGATCCTCTGCCATCAGGAGGATGTCGTTGAGGTATATGATAAGGTGAATACATCTGCTTATTTGGGCAGCCACCAAGTTTGGTAAAACACCATGTGGCTGAAGTGAGGCTGAAAGGAAGGCAGATGGATTGCCAGAGTTGGTTCGCCCAGACAAATCTGAGAAATTTGCTGTGATCCTGGAGCACTAGGACCGTGAGTTAGATGTCGTCAAGTCTAGATTGACTAACCAATCTCCAGCTCGAAGGAGATCTCTTAGCATGTAAATGCCCTCCATTTTGAAATGGCGGTATATCACAAAATAATTGAGGTCCCAAAGACTGCTGATAAAGCCCTGGTCCAGATTGAGAACTGGTTCTATAGCACCTTTGAGACTGAGGGAGAGAATCTCCGATTGGATAAGGGCAGATGTCTCTTTGGACAGGTTCAGTAGATTTGGAGGGGAGTATTGAAAGGGAGGGCAAATAAATTCTATGTTGAAATCTCAAATTATCTGGGAAATGCAAGGGTCTAGGGAGATCCCACATGTGGGAGAAATCGGAGAGTCTGCTCGCAAAGGGAAAGAGGGAAGAGGGGTACTCACTCTGAGGGGTAACTGGTCCTGCCAGCAAGGTGACTCTGGCAGGTCTTGTCCTGGCTGCTCGGGGGTGGGGTGGGAAGAGGGCCCTAGAAGGTTGAAAGGGTTATTGCTGGATTCAAAGCACTTGATGGTGTTGTTGTGGCAGGAATTGTTGTCGGCCAGTGAGATGACCCCTGAATCTGCCGGCCCTGCCAAAACCTAAGTGGGGTTGAAAACCTTGCTGAGGGAAGCTTGAATCTTCACAATTGAGGTGAAGGTGGAGACATAGTGTCTCATAATTTGTAAAAAGGTGTGTCCAAAAAGAAGCCCATTGGCTGAAGAGCCCACTTCTTCTAAAGCTAGCACCGCCAAACGTTTTTTGATACGCAAGAGGGCTTACCTCCTGTGTTCACTAGAAAGGGTGACATTGGTATTACCTAGAAAACAAAAGGCTCAAAAGGCCCATTTCCAAATAGAGAAGGTATCCAAGGAAGAGCCGGAGAGGAGGGCTTCATCAGTGAGGTGAAGAATCTGGGCCAAGGGGCAAGAGATATTTATCTTGCACCCCTCTGAGAGCTTTATCCATACCCTTCCTAGGATCTCTACCCTTTCTCGTGAGAAAAGTGGCTTATTTGACACCAAACTCAGGCGTCTTAGATTCTATTCCAGGAAGGGAGGTTCTGTGACACTCTGCTCAGAGTTTGTTGTGATCTTCACAATCCAGGTATTTGAAAACTTGTCTCTGTTGAAAATGGGAGAGATGAGGAGCCAGGGACCAGTCAGAGGACCTAGGGTTATTTATGTGCTTAGGGTTAAAAATAGGGTTCCCAGCCAGGTCCATCAACTCATCTTCTGGCTCCCGCTGGCTTGCCAAAGGGTGAGAAGTGTGAGAATGGGGAACAGATGGGGCCATGTCCTGGTCAGACTGACCCTCTGCCTCCCATGCCCAGTAATACAAATAATAATCGTCAAGATTAAAATGTTCAGAGTTGGAGCTCTGATGCCCCTCTTGCAAAGCCTGAGGGTAGAGGGTTCTTTTACCCCATTTTCCCTATGTGAGACACCCGGGGGAGGGATGTGAGGCCTACAGGCTGGAGCTTTGCCCTTATGAGGGACTGAGTGGAATTTGGGCTTTCCAATGTCGCTTGCGGGACCTAAGCTACTCAGATTCTGTGATAGAAAGATTTGAAGCAGGATAGACAGCTTTAGGGCAAGTCGGGATGGAATTATGATCTGCCTCCATAGAGGGGGGAGGTGATTTTCTTTTAGTACGTCACCAATGGCAGAATTAATGTAGGCATATATATCTTTAGAAGTAGGGAGGGGAATTTCAGCTGTCTGAGAGACACTAGGGATGATATGGGATTCATCCTCAGATGCCATTTAAGCAAATCTGTTAGAAAAGAAAAAATATTTTATTCCAATATTGGTATTACAAAACTAGCAGAATATGTTATAATAAACAGGTTAATAAATCATGCACCAAATGTTTGAAAAGTTTGTATAAGACTCACTGTTATTAGCCAGAATATAAAAGTACGGATTATAGAAAGCTTCCTTTACTCTGGATCAGAAACCACAATTCTAACAGATACTTATGTGCTGTGTTTATACCGATTTATATTTAAAAATGAAGATAGAAATTTTTAATATACCAAAAGGTCTGCAGTGACACAAATACAGATAAAGCACACACAGCGGAACTACACTAAAGCACTATTTATCACAGGCTTCCATTCCCCTCATTTACTTTAGATAAATTGCATTTACTTATTGAGTGTAATGTATTTTGGTCCGGAGGGAACCAGGAGCCTAGAGAAAAGGTGTATGCCTAATGGGAGGCGAAGGGTCTGGAGACCGGTCTACAATAGTGGCATTAGGGCTCAAACACTTCAAGACTACCGCCACACTGCTATCCGGTGTCATGTTGAGGGTGAGCTTGCGCGACTGACCAGAATACTATCACTGGTCAGGCAAAGCATCGCATGGGCCCTCAACACTGCACCAGTGAAAGAAAAAAGACTGCAGCAGTCAGAGGAGAGAGGACCCAGAACTCTCCCTAGACCGCAACAAGGCGGCTGCCTGCAGTTGACCGGACACATTACTTTCTCGTTCAGTTCACCTGCAGGAGGAAATGCCACTACCATCAAGGAGCGTTTGAATCCTAGCACAGGTATAAAAAATCACAGAGATGATTAAAGCCACAATATACCATGGAAAGATACCATACAAAGGCAGAAAAAAAGTAGAAGTAAATTTAAATATATATATA
>CAJPDP010993030.1:0-10778 GCA_905336975.1 Bombina variegata variegata
AACTGAGCAGAACTACCTTGAATAATGAAAATATATTGATAGAAAAACTTCTCAGTCAGCAAGACTAAGAAAAACAAAATTTAATGTCATAATAAATGAGCCACGAGTAGGCTTAAAAAACCCAACATAGAGTCTGTTGTGTCATGAAAAATTCATGACACTGCAAAGGGCTCCAAAGCACTTATATATATGTTTCATGTGTGCATATGTATTTATGTGTTTATATGTGTACATATGTCTGTAATATATACATATATAGACAGATATACAAATACATCTTTAGACATGTAAATGTATGTATCTCAATGTTAAATCCCTTTGGCTGCCTTTTTTTTCTAATACCTGAGATCTAATGTCTTTGAGCTCTTGTAACTTTTGTGTGCAATATTTTTTTTTTATAATTTGTATTAGATGGTGCTACTATTAGTGTAGTTATGCTTTGTAATACATTTTGCATGTATTTTGTGCAACTTTTTGTTTCCCAGAGGTAATCATTCTAGAGTAAGTCGCGATTGCTCCCAAGCGTTTACTTTCAACTCATAATGCAAGCGGTAAGCCCAATGAGCGCAAACGCCTTCAACAAACCCCTTTCCCTTGCGCACAAATGTTTGTGCTCCACTTGTAATCTGGTCTTATGTGGGTATTGTGGTACAGTGAATGTATATGTTTTCTGAATAAATATAAATTTATGGAATCAACGGTGTGCAACTTTTTTTTATTTTTTTGTGTGAAATCTGTATATTGATTAAGGGGGCACTTGTTATATGTATATTTTTATTTTGCTGCCCAACGCTGCACGAATTGCATTTAAAATGATCACATATATGACATTTTATACTGCCGATCATTTTTTGGTCAGTGGAAGAAGACATGTCCTTGGATCTAGATTTTTTCCTTTGAGGGGGCCTCCTTATGTGAGAGATTGCTTTAACTTGCCCATCCAAAATCCCTGTGCAGAAAGTAACAGATGTCTATACCATGGATGCAAACTTTAACTTAACTTGCTAAAAATTCTGGTAAATACATATTACAAACTTGAAATGAAGGACTGTCATGGCTTTCATATGCAAATTATCATGAACAGTGTATCATCAGAGGCCACTAAATAAATCTCTGTCACACAGGCCTATATCAGTGAATGGCGAAAAAGTGGCGAATGCGGGGACAGCAGAGCATTAAGCAGGGATTTATGACCTATCCTGTCCTGCAGGTAGTGAGGAAGAGATCAGGGATCTTGAGGCTCTTATTAGTCAGGATATTCATGAGAACCAATACAGGCAGTGATCTGATAAGATCAATCCACCTACAGAAAGTTATTAAGAAAGGCCAAGGGGGGTAAATACATAAAACTGAGGAGTTTAAAATGGTGCTAAAAAGAGTGAGCTGCCCTAATTTAATGGTACTCTGGGTTCAGGGTGTGTTTACAAAAGGTGTCATATTATTATTGCCATCACTGGAGTGATTTGGACCTAAGGGAGTATTAGTTTTTCACACTGGTCTGCCTTCTTTTGGATCCTACATGGATTGTGTCTTCTTGCCTTGATGAAAATATTGGATATGTTTGGTTCTTTTTCATATGCCCACTAACTTTGTGTTTTATTTCCTTTTGCAATGTGTCTGTAAAGAACCTGCAGCTGCTTCAGAATATTTCAAGGCATAGAATAGCAATATGTTAGTTTGAACCGTGTCATTTACAATTGATAAAGATGATGTCCTCATCTAAAGGGGAATCTCAATGTTTAAAAAAAAATTTTAGGATCTGCCTATCATTCCCAAGCTAGTTTTTCTCATTTGCAGAAACATTCATTCATGGTGTGACAATCATTGCTTTTAAATTTTAGTTGTAGATCATTGTTATTATGATGTTTTCAGGGCCATAACCACAGAGTCTCAGTTAAGACTGGGCTCTTATCTCCAAGGGGCCAATGTTGCACTACAATCAGTAGTAGCATCACTATGAGGGAACCTGGTGGGTCCCGGGTTTAACTTGCATCGCCATGTTCACCTGTGTGTCACCCTGTGAAAAAGGGATCAAAGTTTTAGGAAAGTGTATGGATTGGCTTTTAAAATATGGTAGCAGGGTTTCCAAGATGGCTGCCACAGTGTTACTGTAGAGGAAAACATACCACCATATTTGTAAAGGAAGGCCCTACCACAGAATAGCCAAGAGGGAAGGATGACTCATGGTCACAGATAAACATCTTCCCCTATGTGGCTGTCGGCTCAGCTTTTGCAAATGGCCAGAAGAATGATTTGGAAAAGTGTGGTGGGGGTTATTACAGCCTTTGCCAGTACGGTCTAGTTACTATTCTGGTTGATATTCATTATAACATTTATAGAGGATGATGCTTTTCACCAGACAAGGTCTCTATATACAATGTCTTTTTGTCTGTTGACTTAACTATCTGTCTTGATGGAATCATCTGCTCCATGTTTTGGGATATCTGAAATGTGCAGCCTGAAATGTACTTGTTTGTTTTTCTTCTCTCTATATAGTATATGCTTAATGTTTACTTACTTACAATGGTTAGTGGGTCAAGTACATAAGTTTGGCTATACTCAGTTAGCTCTTCATGACTTGATGACACAAGGAGGTTTATATACCACCATACGTCCTGCGTAATGGCAGAGTGAAATGCCCAAAGATGCCTTTAATCCCATGGTAGGAAAAAGCTTTTGTTTCATGTTATATTGCGGTTTGCCACTGTGAATTGGGGCTAAGGGTTGAAGTTTCCTGGAATTAGATGCACAAAATGTCCAAGTAACTTTTAGTTATTGGATATAAGTCTCTTTCTCTCTTCTATTGATTTCTATTGGTATATGCTGTTATACTGGACTTTGTATCCTCACTAACATCCACTAGAGTATTTGAGGACTATGGAAAATACACAGTTATTTTATTCTCTTATAAAAGGAAATAATGTTCAGGAGTGTGAAAGGATTTTCTCCATGGATAAAACAGTATTGACTCTAAGTGCTCTTTTTGCTACAATTTAAAATTTATTTTCTAAAGAGGCCAAAATACAGTGGTACATATGGACAATTAACAGATATATAAAGGCAGAAATGATTCCAAGGGGCCTTAGAATTTATACATTTCCAACTTTTGAAGTTAATACCAATGATGTTGATTTTGTGAAGGCTTGGAATAATGTATTATCAGAAGGCCCCTCAAGACTTATGGTTTTGTTAACTCAATATAAGAATGATATGTTAGAGAGTATTAGAAAAGATATAGATGAATTAAGGTTAGAAATTAATAAACATAGTTCAGAAGCTGATTTTGCTAAATTTTATGTCATTTTGCAAGAATCTATGGCTGAGGTTAAAGCCACTATTGTGGAGACCAAACATTTTAAATATCTAAGGGATAGGTCAGATTATATTTCTAACTCTGTTTATATCTGGAAAAGGAAACAACATTCACAGCTCAGACATAATAATAACTCACTAAACCGAAGAGGTAGGAGTACACAAAGACGTAGGAGACATATACAAAAATAAGTCTTTTTTTCTGATAGTGAAGCTGATTATTCGTCAGATGAAACAAAACAATTGACTAATGAAGCCAGATTACCAGTAGCAATTTTAAAACCTAACAACACTGAGTTTGGTGAACAAAGGGTGAATGTGGATTTATCAATAAGACATAAGAAGAAATCCTTTTCATTTGTGGGTAGCAGGAGCCCTAAATGTAAATATCAGGGAACTAAGCTACAACTATCTCAGCCTAAGTCATCGGACATTAATAGAATGCAGCCTGATAAAGTTAATCTGGTTCAGGATTTTCCCCTAGATTTAGAGATTCCGGAAGGGGCAGGTTAAAGTATAAATGCAACTCAGGACAGGAACAATATGAGGACAAATTGTTCACAGAGCAAATACAAATGAATAATGTCATAAATATATCCACCACTGAATTGACTGCAAGTCAATATAAAGTACTTAGCTGTGGTTTAAACTTTGCACCCATGACCAACTGTAATTTATTCCAAACTATCATTGATGAGAATAAATTGATTAGAAATTTAACATTACGAAAACAATTTGGGGTCCCAGGTTGAGGAAACTCAGCCTTTAGGGAATGTTGTTGATGATAAATATTTTTCCAACATGACATCAGTGAACTTTGAAGAAACATGTGATCTTGTTGCTTTGCAACACTTGTATAAAGAAGGCATTACTGACACGAGGCTGGCTTGTGAAGGGATGTCATTCAAAAATAAGTATAGATTCTATCCCATTCTGAGTAGGGGTATGATTTTTTAGACTTTTTTTAATAGAGTAGAACAAGATCTAGTCTCTCTCAAATATAGTTCAGGTAACGTTTCATAAAATTTGACAAAGCTGGAAAGAGCCGCTCTGATAGAAATAGGAAAATAAGAATTTAGTGATAAGGCCAGCGGACAAGGGAGGTTCTGTTACTTAATCGGAATGATTACATACAAGAAGCTTTACATCAATTACATAACGAAAGATACTACATGATACTTAGTAAGGATCCTACCCAAAGGTATAGGAAGGAATTGCAACAAATTTTAGATGATGGTTTTCATTTAGGTTTTTGGACAGAAATACTGTGGAATATCTTAATGTCCAACATCCTACAATGCCGATATTCCATCATCTCCCGAAAGTGCCCAAAGGGTAGACCTATTGTGAGTGGGATAGGTTTATTACTTGAGCATCTATCTCAATGGACTCACTTCTACAGCCTCTTGTCATGTCTTTGCTTTCTTATATTTGTGATACGAAACATGTATTGAACATGACAGAAATTTTTGAATGGAAGGAAGGTTACAGTTGGTTGACGGTAGATGCAGTGTCTTTATATTAACCCATCCCTCACACTAGTGGCCTTGAGGTTTTACACTTCTTTTTGACTAAGTTTACTGAATATTCAGGGAAGTTTCAAGCCTTTCAGGGAAGTTTCAAGCCTTTGTTGAGAGAGTGGCTTTGTTTTTGTTGACTCACAACTTCTTTGAATTTGAAAAGGTTTTATTTTTTTTATCTCCAGAGGTGCAGTACTGCCATGGGGGCCAAGTTTGCCCCTTCTTATGCTAACCTATATTTAGGCCTGCATCTTTGGAGAACAAAATTCATACAGATCATGTATTCAATTGTACAGAAGATACATAGATGATCTGCTTTTCATATGGTCAGGATCAAGGGAACTAGCTAATCAATTTGTAAATTAGCTAAATAATAACAATGACAATTTGCGCTTTACTTTTGAACATCAGGATAATACTATTAACTTCTTAGATATTACTTTGACTGGTGTCAATAGTAAAGTCACCTTGAAAGTTTATCGCAACCCAATATCTGCTAACACACTTCTACATGCAACTATTTGTCACCCGAGACATGTTGCATATGCGATAGCTAAGTGACAATTTGTACGTTTCCGAAGGAATTGTTCTAACTTGCAAAAATTCATGGAAAAGGCTGTTCTTTTAGAGGCTAGATTTAAGAATAGGGGTTATTCAAGAAGAGATAGCAACCAAGCAAAATCAGAAGTACAATCTCTAACAAAGGAATCCCTTTTAGAGCATAAAGTAAAGGCTAGAAGAAATGTGAAATCTTGGACGGTCACTTTTTTCACGGCCTACAGTACACAATATAGCAACATCTGTAAAACTGTATGAAAATTTTTTGGCTTACTGGTAATTAACTGATGTAGTAGCGGAAGGGCTTAGATGCTCTTATAGGAAATGTTTAACTATTGGGGGGCTTTTGCCTCCCTTTCAATTGAAACATGTAAAAACATCATCTAGTTCTTGGTTAAGACACTAAGGTATGTACAGATGTAGGCATACTAGGTGTAAATCCTGTGAATATTTACAGGTTACTGAATCATTTCGATCAACAGTGACAAATCAAGATTTTTTGATGAAATCATGTTTGAATTGTACTTCATTTATCTCATTACATGTGATTGCTGTAATGTACAGTATGTAGGGTTAAGGACTCGTGGCATTCGTTCATGTATGAGAGAGCATTTCTCTACTATTCTACTAATCATCAACACCTTTGGTGCAGCATTTTGCTGCCAAGCATAATTGTAACTTGAGCACATTTAAACGGTGTGCTATAGAGAATTTTAGGCTGCCTGTGAGGGGAGGTGATCTAGATAAATTATTATCCAAAACAGAAATGTAATGGATATTCAAACTTAAGACAAGATTACCTTTGGGACTAAACTCTAGCTATGACCTTATTCATTATTGGGAGTAATGGGACACGTGTCCTTTCGTCATATGTATTAGAATTTCTTTTGTATATTTGTAATATCCGTTGGGCTTGTGCTTATACACACGTGTTCCATGTATTTCAAATTTAAAAATTCCTGATTGGTTTATCATTAATATATACCACAGTCTGGTATAACCACAGTGGTTCAATGGTTTTCTAACCTGTTGCATATTTGTAAGCTATGTTGGTATAAAGTAATACAATATATGCATATATTCATATTTGTCAACATTATATTAGTAAGATATGTGTATTGATAAATACAATAAAGAGTGTACTGTCCTGTATTGCACATTGTCTTTAGTTGGTCCAAATAACCCCACAAGTAATAATGTAGAAGTGTCTTTTATGTGGGGTGTTTACCAATGTGCATATCCCTGTGCTTTTGATAAGTCTAATATAAGTAGTATTCCACAGTTTTTGTAAATAGGTATAAATAGGTATAATAGGTAAAATATGTAAAATTTGTGTACCACTTAAAATTTTCGATGAGTCTTTGTATCAAAAAGGCTGAGTTATGCTTTGTTACTCAGCAGATGTATGTGTATAATCAAGAAGTGGGCGTACTTTATGCAAATGTTTTAACCAATCACCAGTAAGGATCTCATTTAACTATCCATTTAGTATACATTTGTGTAGGCTATGATTGCAGCTATCCGCCAAAATGTGTAAGCCATTCTGGAGCTACGCTCAATCCTTGTATTTTTTGCTGTGACTCACCATATGTTTTTAATTTGGTCCAATAAAGTTTTTGTTTTTAAGGAGCCGGCATCTATGTTTGCTTTTGGATACTTACGTACAATGCCTTATATGATTCAGTTGTATATTTGATGCTTCATGTTTAATAATTTGTCATTATGAACAGTACTGTAATTAGAAGGACAGTAAAAAAAAATGTGATTGTAAAATAAAATGCTTAATTATGCATATTAAAACAATGTTACAATAAACTTCAATTTAGACCCATTTTCCTGTGGCTTTTCCAGTCTTACAAACTGAAACAGCACATGACAAGCTTTACAAGGCTAAACGTGCCACATATGTGTACCTAGTTATATTCTGTTGTAGTATTCAAATATTTGCACATTTTCTATTCCTAATTTTGTTTACATATGGGTGTTCCTTAAGGTCTGTAGTATTGATGTACCTAACTACTTACCTCATATGCCAATTAATTATACTGTGGTAGACATCATGCGTCTGAATTTTTTGACGTATGGGTGTTTATTCAGTTCTATATTATTGGTGTATACTGTACCTTATGTGGGGGATAGTTACACTAAGTGAAAAACCTAATTTTTTTGCTTTTTTTTTATTAATAAAAATGTTTTATGTATAGGATTTATAACTTTATCTGCTTATTGTACAGGAAGGGAAATTGATGTCAGCTGGTCCCAATCTGATTTAGCTAATAACTGACTTTATGTGTATATTTGCTGGTCTTTGTGGGTTAGTGATAAGACTAATTTGTCTAGGCAAGCTCATGACATCCGTTGTACTTGTCCTGTTTGACTTTGTTCCATTGCAACACAAGATAAACCATAAGAACAGGGATTTTCAATAACTTTTCAAAGGGGATTTCACAGGGGTTTTGACAGAGCTCCAATGAAGCAAAACAATAAGCAGTCAATGCAAAAATAAAACATAGAGGCTAATTGCTTTAATATTAACAATAACACATAGGGGCCAATTTACCAACCCCTGTATGGGCACCAATGCCTCTGATTCCGTGCGAGCCTTCAGGCTCACTGGAAAAAGGAGTTAAGAAGCAGCGGTCTTAAGAACGCTGCTCCTTAACTCTTTTGCCTCCTCTGAGGCGGCAGACATCAATCCCCCCGATCGCGATAGCGACCGCGAATCTGCAGGGGCGGCATTGCACAAGCAGTTCACCTGAACTGCTTGTGCAATGATAAATGCTGACAGCGTATGCTGTCGGCATTCAGCGATGTCGGGCAGACATGATCGCTACAGCGGATCGTGTCCATCCGACAGTTAGTAAATCGGTCCCATATGGTTACATTACGAGTGAAGCACTAACAGTTACGCTCAAGCAAAAAGATGTTTATGCGTATGTTTGTGCGTCAGGTTTAGTGCTCTTTTCACAAGTTGAAAGTAAACGCGATCACAAGTGCAAATTAAATTAACACACGTTGGGATAGGGCGACCTAGGCTCTGGTTAACTGTGTCAGAAAACACATCAAAAATACATTACAAAGTACAGTTACACTCATAATAACACTATCCAATAACAATTATTTAATAAAACATTGCACAAAAGAGTTATAAGGGCTCAAAGCTAAAAGGTCTCAGGTGTTAGAAAAAAGGCAGGCAAAGGGCTTTAAAGGGATAGTCTAGTCAAAATTAAACTTTCATCATTCAGATAGAGCATGCAATATTAAGCAACTTTCTAATTTACTCCTATATGAATTTTTTCTTCGTTCTTTTGGCATCTTTATTTGAAAAAGCAAGAATGTAAGCTTAGGAGCCGGCCTATTTTTGGTTCAGCACCTGGGTAGCGCTTGCTTATTGGTATTGCTTAATGTAGCCACCAATCAAGAAACGCTACCCAAGTGCTGAACCAAAAATGGGCCGGCTCCTAAGCTTACATTCTTGCTTTTTCAAATAAAGATGCCAAGAGAATGAAGATTTGATTTATTGATAATAGGAGTAAATTAGAGAGTTGCTTAAGACATATATATACGTCTTTATAACATAAATATATACGTCTTAGCTTCAGGAAGCTCCAGCAGTCTTGGTTGTTAAGTTACACACGAGAGCTGGAGTTCCTGAAGCTCCAGGCATCTGCCACATATTGAACCAGAGCTCGATCGGAGCTCCGGTTCCATATGAGGGCAGATGCCTGATCGTTACAGACTGTGACACTACAGAAAATAATTTAAAAAAAAAAGTGATTTATAGGTACTGGTAGACAGCTGCCATTACCTGAGATGGTGGCTAATAGTTAGATGGGGGGTTTAGAGAGCTTTTTGGGGATCAGGGAGGTTGGAGGATAAAGGGGATCCTACACTGCAGAAAATATATATATATATAAAAACAAAAATTCTTAAAAATTTTTTTTTTATAATGGCAGACTGCCAGTACCTAAAAGTGGGTGACCAGAGGGGGGTGAGGGAGGGAAGAGAGCTGTTTGGGAGGGATCAGGGGTTGGGAAGTGTCAGGTGGGAGGGTCATTTTTACACTAAAGATAAAATTAATCTTTTAAGCTACCTAGCTAACCCCTTCACTGCCGGAAATAATAGAAGTGTGGTGCACAGATGCAATTAGTAGCAAAAAGCAATGGCAAAGCCATATATGTCTGCTGTTTCTGAACAAAGGGGATCCCATAAAATATTTTACAACCATTTGTGCCATGATTGCACAAGCAGTATGTAAATAATTTTAGTGATAAACCCAAAGTTTGTGAATAAATTTACATTTATTTTTATTTGATCGCATTTGGTGGTAAAAGGGTGGCATGACATATACCAAAATGGGCCTAGATCAATTCCTTGGGTTGTCTACTTAAAAATAAAAATAATATATATATGGTGGCCTGTTCTCATTTGCCCTCTCCTTTTACTGCAAATAATCATATTAATATTATGTGTATTGTGTGCATTATGTGGGGTGCAAACATAGTATTATGCACCTTTAGTGTTCTAAACTGCAACACTTTACACCTGCTAATATTGTTCATTCACTTGTTTTCAACCCAGGTTTATTACTAAGTCCTAATTACTGTTAACATCATCCCTATGTCCTATTTTGATATTTTGATATCTTGAAGTTTTAAATACCTAAGTCACTACATTCATCCAGTATCATATGGTGTATTTTAACACCTATATAGTACTGATTCCTTTTCTCATTCTTTTTACATCCCCTTCTTTGAAGCTTATGATATTACAGTTTTCAAGTATCTTATATGCTGATATTTTAGGTATTTTGGATTCCTAATATTTGGTGTTTAAGCTGTATATACTCCTAGGATATAACATGTATGTTGGTGACATTAATTATGCTGGTGACAAACTTTTGAAATTTTGTCCAAGGGATTACAATGTATTACGGTTCTTGAGGATCATTTATCGTATTTAAATTAATTGTACTTATATGTGCATTAGTATTGAACATTGTTTATATACTATTATTATTATTAAGCTTTCACATTGAATCCAATTTTCCTGCGCAAAAAACAAGTTTATATACAGCTTGTTATGCCATTTATTTAGTACTTAACTGTTTAGACATATAATAGGCCATGTACATATATATGTAAATTAATGTAGGTTCCCATAGGGTTAACCTCCACACAACATGCCTTTTGATTTTAACCAATCTGTGTGATCCTGATGCTTTTTAAGAAACACAGGTGCATAGTCCTTTAGCTATGATTACGGCCTGAGGGCGAAACATGTTAGCTGACTCTATGTTGTGGATTTACCTGTGACGCTTTTTGGAGTGTTTTTTAACATGTTTCAATAAAGACTTTGATTTTTTACTACAAGAACCGCTGTCTGCAC